>JANHGB010047822.1:17289-31704 GCA_026283785.1 Coracopsis vasa
GGAGCCACAGTAATGGTGTTTGCTCCTATGAGGAGAGGACTGGTAGCAGAAGAGGACAAGCAGCAGCTGCTTTCTTTCTTTCTTTCCTCTCTCTCTTTCTCCTTTCCCCATTTTTGTCTTGTTCTCCACCTTTCCCTCTTCCTCCAGGATATTTCAAAGCTTTTCTCTGGACCATTTTAAGTAGAGAAACTTGGTTTTCAGTGGAAGCTGAGACTCAGCTGTAACCACCTGACTCTAGGACATGAAATTTTCAGAAAAAACTCCAAAACTGGGAGACTTTTAGTGCTATTACAAGAACCTGCTACACTGACCTGTCATAGGAGCTCTACATTACCAAGAAAACTAGCAAAGTTTCCACTGGCAAAGAAGCTCAGCTATATGTTGTTTATGTCAGTTCTTTTTAGTTCCTATCTGGTAACAGCAACATCATGGCTACTTTTATTTCTATTTATTGTCTATAGGGTAACACCGACAGACTCTGACCAAACTTAGGGTACTGCACATGCTATGAGAAACAGCCATTAACCTCAGAAGCTACATTCTTAAAGGACAAGATGAACAAAGAGAGGAAGAAATGAAAGATTATCTCTCCCTCTCCCCTTCACTGACAGACACTGTGCAGCACAATGAGGTGGAGTGACTTTCACATGCTATCATCTCAGGAAGTCCATGGCAGAGCTCGAAACTGAACCTAAATGCTGATATCAAGGGGACTGCCATATTTGCAAAGCCTTCCTTTTAACCAAAAACCAAAGAAATGACAGCAGTAACACTCAGACAGCAACCTGAGGTGACCTGCCACCAGATAAGCTGTCATCAGGCTCTGCTCTGCCCCCCACCCCCAGCTGCCACTGCCTGTGCAGGGGAGATACCCAGGTTGGTCAGAGTTCCTGTTGGGGAAAGTGGGTGTCCCTGGGCACCAAAGGGCATGGTTCTTGCAGCAGACAGTGTGGCAGGTGAACTGTGACGTGAGGGTGACTTCAGGACTTGTCCTGACACACAGCATGGGGAGGCACCACTGGTGTCAATGCACAGCATCAACTGCAGTGCTCAGTCACCCCCATCCTCCCAAGGGCTCCCTGCACCATCCAGCGTGATGGTTGGTTGATGGCTCTCAGGTGGGTTGTTTTGGTCTAAGAGGAAAGAAAAACATGAATAACTTCACTTACTGTAGCATGACGAGAACAAAGGCACAAAGTACACGATTCTTGAAAGTCAACACATCACGGAGAAATAGAGCTGGCAGGAATATTACTTTGATTAAAAAAATATAATCGGTTGCCAGTAAGCTTCCTGTATTTTAAGGAATCCATCTGACCTTATCACAACACAGGCTGGGGGTGCTGATTTGCCTTTCGCATATTTGGAAAACTATCTAATGTAAATACATTTTATGACTTCCAACTATATATTATTTGGCAATAAACATAATGACTTTATGAAGGTTATTAAAAGAAACTGTATAAACTGTGTAAGGATCCAGGAATAGGTATTGTATGTTTTAATTTCAATGAGTCTGTGGGAAACAAACAGGGAAGTAACCTACCAGTTTTCTGGATAAGGGGATTTAAGGTTATATGAAAAGATAACCAGCAGTGCTCTTGAGTTGCGAGGTCATGTCTCCAGTGCATTGAGAACTATATATTGGTGGAGCTTGGGATCAAAAGGAGATTATAGAAATAAAAACTCTTTCTGGTGGGAGGTAAGAGGTAAGCACATGCAAGCCACAGGTTTGCTTTTGCAAAGGAAGAGGAAGGGATGGGCCTCCCACAGGAGAAGGGACCAGTCAAACCTCAGGAAGGGGCTAGAGTCAGGTTTTCTCTTTTTCATTTTCTCTGAAGAGGATTTGATTTAAGTAAAAGTCACTGTCTCTGCTGGTTGTGCCTGCTACTGAAGAGCATTGTCACTGCCCTGGTGGGTCTGAAGTTAGAGCAGCTGACATAAACAAGCCCAGCTGGCTGGGGTGATGTGGGCAATGCAGAAAGTGCTTTGAACTGCAGCTGGCAATGGACCAGGGGGACCTGAGGGGACTGGGGAGGCCTGCGAGATGTCTTCCCCCAGCACACAGAGGGCTGGGTTTCAGGGTGCAGGACAGGGATTCAGAGAACATGTGGGTATCTCTGGGTCAGAGAATTTTCCTTTGCTAACGCTGGCAGTGGTCGGGCTTTATACTGCAAAATAGTCCTCTACGAGGTGCATCTCATGGGCCAAAGTGTGCTCCCTGTTGCTCTGCATCCTGACTTGGACCTGCCCTTGCCACAGCAGCTCTGGGTCTATGCTGCTCACTGTCAACTTGGCAGCCACAGCTGGGACTTGGCAGCCACACAGCTTTACCTGCTGCCCCCCTCTTCTCACCACAATCCCAGGCATGAGCTGCTGCCATCATTGGTCACGCAACTCCGTGTCTTGAAAGAAGAGAGAAGGTTTGCTGTTTACTTTGGAAAGCATTTACACCCCTTTTGTTATTGCAGATCGCACACAAAGGACAAGTCTTTGACAGTTTTTCTCTGATCCCTACTCAGTTATTTTTCCAGGGCTGATACTAATCTTGCTGGCTGTAAATGCAGGTACCCTTTCCTTTCCTGCTCTTCTCTCTCCTTTCCCATGGTTACTCAAGTAAAATAAATTATTTACAACAGACTTTGTCTTTGCAGTATTGTTCAATTTAGTAAAAGGGCCCCTGTTTAAGGGCCAAATCATGCTGCTCTATGGACATCCTCCCTGGACTTTGGTAGGAGCTACATCAATGTAATCTGGTTTTACTGTGTAAATGGGCAGATACTTTAAAAGCCTGTTTTGATTCTCCTAGAAAGCCTCTATAGCAGTCAGCATGGGGCAGCTGATAGAGAGCAACACATCTTGTATGCACACATGGAGAAAAAGGTCTCTGATCCAGGGCACCCTGAGCCTTGTCTGAAATGTACACAGCTCATGGGTGAGCTGCCCATTGACTGTGCTGGGTAGTAGTTTAGCCCCATAGAAGGCTGTAATGCACTGGCTGCTTTCACAGGCTTTTTTTAGCTGTGCTGAAGGTGTCAATGCACCTTCAGTTTGAGGACTGGGTGCATATCACGCACTATCCCTGTCTGAGCTTAGCGGTCACCACATCTATGTTGTTTCATGGGTTTCAAAGACTGGGATGGCCCAGGAAAAAATGAAAAACAGATGTATCTGCAACAATGTGATGATTCATCCTAGGCCTCCAGTATTATAGGGGCTTTGTCATTCTAGTTCCCTGTCTAACAGGAGGGTAATTACACCCCATACACTTACCCTTACCCTTTCTGTCCTCACAGAGTTTTGACATCTCCCAGAGGGGAATTAGTCCATCAAAAGATGCCATATCGCTGTCTGTCTTTGTTTAACATTTACATTTTATTTGAGGTGTTTGAGGTGTCCCAGTGATGAGTAAGCATTGTTGTTCTTCAGACCCAATGGGCAGGTATAAAGAGGCAAAGGCACAGTTTTTGACTAGGAGCCAAAGTAGAGGGTGAAGGCATTGTTGTTTGGCCAAGGGCAGCAGTTGGAAGAGTCTGCAGCTCTACTGCAGCTGCTGAGGGATCTGCCACAGAACTGCAGCAGAATCATTTAGCCCGCAGCCTGGATCCTCCACCTGTGTTAAGTAATGCATGATGGTACAATTAAACAACACTTCTGTTCAAATCCCATTGTCTAGGAACTGATAGTCTTTTCTGACATGGCCATTTGCATTCACTCAGCTTCCTCACTTACCGTGTAGCCCATAGCAAAACCATGAAGCTGTCAGTCCATGGGAACAGTAACTGCAAGAGAAAGCTGTGGCTTCTCTGCTTTGCAGTACCAGCTGCCACAGACATGCCAAAGGCCTGAACCCAGCAGTTTTAAAAAACTGCCTCAAGTTTCGAGGTGGAGAAGGACCTCACCACTGCCAGTAACTTCCTCCCATAAATTCAATATTCCTCTGTCCAGGAGAAAAGGTTGTTTTGAAAGTGGTCCTGGACCATGAAATCATCTACCGACAGAAGCCGTGGGCTATCTATCTCAGCCCTTGTCATCCTCTAATACACACATACAGAGGAATAAGGATATTAAAAAAAAGTGCATCCTAAAAATCCTGAAAGCACTAAATCAAAACACAAGGTTGCACAATTAATTTTTCCTCTGGGAAAAGAAAACCAAACCACAAGCACCATATACTCATCATGTGATATCATGTACTCCTGAAATCATGTAAAGCTTCTGGGAAGATAAAAGCAGCATAATTTAAGACAACCCAGCACAAACTATAGGTAGTAGAACAGCCTGAACATCACTGTTAACTAAATCCAGAGAGCCATTTCTATTAAGCTGAAGTAGCGGATGGGTGAGATGAACAGAGAGGTATTTCTGCTGGTTTTATGTTGTTTGTTTTTTTTTCTCCAGAGTGGAATCAAACCTTCGGTCAACAGGAAAAGCTAAATAAGAGGGCTGCAGAGGGCACGGATGAGAAGCAAGTCTCACATACCCACAAACACACACACAGAGAAAAGCACATGGTCTTTGAAACAGAGGATAAAATGAAAAATCCCATGGGGCTCATGAACCCCCTGAGGCTCAGTGTAGCGTGGGCACCAGCAGGATGGAGGGCTCAGGGTTGATAGCTTCCTGCCCCACCAAGGCAACAGGATGAGAGTCCCAGCACAGCCCTGTGCATGCCCTGTGTTCAAATAATGTCACTGCTGCAGGCACTGAGTCCTCCCATTTCCTTCGGTGAATAAACACCTCTGCTTCCTCTTGATTCTCCCAACAGATATTTGGCGACCGAGCTTCTTAATTTCCTCATGAGAGATGAAGAAAAGTCTAGTTTTTTCCCAGTTGCGCAAATTGCCCCAATTATAACCTTGGCATGCATCAATAAATTATGTCCTCTTTGATCAGTGAAACCTTTGCACAAGCCTCCCCTGGCTTCTGAGCTGCCAGGAAAGACACCATTGCATTTACCTCTGCTCAAGATTGGGCAAAACCAGTTGCTGCCCAATGCAGCCTCATCAGTGACTAAACGTAAGCAGCAGGAGGACAGTTCTCAGCATTTATGCCGTTCAAATACTTGATGGCTCAAGAGCAATTTGCTGCAGCCTACCTTCAGTCACTTCTGCTTCCTTCTCCAAAATGGTTGGACAGCAGAGACATAGTCAATGCCTGTGACATATCAAACCTGGAAAGCCATGCCAGTAAAGCTGCTTGCACACTACAGGGCAAGTGTGATCATTTTTCTGAAGGTAGGCAAGGAAATGGTGGCAATCTGCTAATAGACATCATTATAACTCATCAGCACCTCTCTTCGCTTCAGTTTAGCAGATTGTGCAGTCCTTGTGCAAGGAAATAGTTCAGCGTTCCATTTCCCTCTCTTTCCAGGCAGTGACAGGCATGTCAGCTCTCTAACCGTTGCTCTGTTTTCAGTGTGCTCACCTTTGGTATAGGATCCAGCCTTCAGGGATGTGACTCTGCTATGACAACAGTGTACTGGATCAGGCACCTGCGGTTTTCTTTTTGGCTCCTCACCGTGCCGCAGAGTGAGATGAATACTCCACTTTATGAATTGCAAGAACAGGATGCTGTGCAGTTTTTAGCCTTTTGTGTATTGAATCCATGCTCTGCACAATGACATGTTTCAGAGCTAACAGTTCCTCAGGAGGAAAGCACACCGGAGGAAGCATTTCCTGCTGTGGGCAGTTGACAGCTGGTGTTGAAAAAGGGCTTCTCAAGTGATGAAGAGGAGGCTATTCTGGGGAAGTTTTGGTAACATTATTTCACTCTTCTTGTCAACAACATCAATGGTTACCAAAACACAAGTACAGTGACAGATCAAAGGGAAAATATGATCATAGTTAATGGCCTCAGGTCAGTAGGTCTGTCCCACCACGCAAACACAAGTATCTCTACACAGCTCTTGTCATCCTCAGATAGGGCCAGCTGTCCCTTACCTGACAATCATGTTTTCTGGGCAAGGATGGAGATTGTGAGTACAGAGATGTCAGAAATCCTCATGGATATAATGCCATGCAGGGAATATGTGTCTGAAGAGTTGTGATAGCAGTGACAATGCAGAAGAAAGAGTACGGGGTGAAGTCAGTGTTCAGTCAGGTATTAACCAAACAGCGATATCATGGGCCATATTTTCTGTAATAAGACAAGACAAGGACAAGTGGGAATATAAGGGTTAAGATGAGGATGATTCTGGTGAAGTTCTGTTTCAGCAGGTAGTGGGGGTCTGAGATAAAGAAACAAAGTAGGGGGCAAGGAAACTCAGCTGCTGAGCTCTGCTGAGGCCAGCAGAATTGCAGCAGCCATGGTCACAGGGGCCAGTTAGCTGTGAAGTCTGAGAGAAGTAAAAAGAAATACTAATTGCTTAATACTGGCAATAAAATGTTTAATTACATTAAGAAAGCAAAAAAAGAATGCATCTAGTACAATTACATGTTTCTAGCCAGTCACTACCTCCACAAATCCCGTGGCACAGCTTAGCTTGGCAGTATATCTCTGGTTTAGGGAGAAGAAATTTGAAATAAAATTGATATAAACAAACAAACAAAAAAATCAGTTTAGGCAATCATACAGTTTCCATGGGTGGGACTGGGTGAAACCATTTTTAAAAAATGGCTTAAATTGGAAAAAGATTTATTTTAATTGACCAAATGTTTTGGTGAATTCCTCTCAAATTTGTCGAACTAATTCAACCAGGAAGGACTGAGAAGACAATGGTTAACTAACAAAATATTCAAGATTCTGAAAAAGAAATATTTGGTTTTCCACTTTGAAACTGAGTGTAGCTTTCCAAAATAAAACTCAGTATAAATATATCTTTAAGATTGAGGCAGGTGGACAAGTGTTTCTCTCTGAAGTAATTTATTTCCTGTTTGGGGCAGCTTTACTGGAGATGCAAAAGGAGGTTGCAGAGCTCCTGCTCAAACCGCCTGGCATGTCACGCACCACATATAACAGGACAGCTGCACAGTCTTCTTTTGTCCATTCATCCCCTGGCATCGTGACTGTCATCACTTCTCATAGCTCCAGCTGACACAATGAACTTGGTAACACAGATGAGTTTGTCCTTTGTGTTGCTGCTTGCTCTCGTTCATGACTACTCCAATATGTCCCTCATGTTGAACTATCATTTCCCATGTACATCATTTCCCCGTAGCGCTACTGCTGAAGAAAGGCTGGTTGTCTTTTCTCCTTGTTTTCATAACTCTTCCTTTATTATAAAAGGACTGTGCAGCCTTGGGGGAAATAAAAAAAAAAGGCAGCAAGCTGAATGTTTACTTAATTGTTGGTCAAGAGTTGGCTCCTGTGGAAATGTTGGCTGAAGCCAATGCTGTAAAGTGCACTGCCTCCTACAAGTGTGCCAGAAAACCAAGGGGCAGGTGGTAATTCTTGAACAATAGTCAATTACACTTTTTAGGCAAATATTTGCTCATGTGTCCAGACAATAATGTCTTGTGGAAATGTGTTTGCACAATGTCCTTGACAAAGGCTCGTCTGTTAACCTGGACACAATCGGGTACAGCTCTGGAACAGTATTTAACACAGGAGCTTCTCAGTTCAAGCAACAACAAAACATCATGAATCCAACTCTGAACAAAACATTCACCCCAAATTACCTTCATACGGTGGGGAGGAAAAAAGCCTCTTGAAGAGAATTTGCTTTTAACCTATAAAAATATCCAATGCAAATGTGTGTGTTGGGATCTGTGACTCAGTTCCTATAATTTCAGTGTTCTTCCAGTATAGCCTTGGCCAAGTCACTCAAGAATGGAGTTTCAAAAGCCCCTACAGGGTGCCTACGTTGTTCCGTGCTGTGCCATGCTGTCACAAGTGACCTTTGCCGGTCCTTAGTGCTGCTGGGGGCCCAGTGGTTGTCTCAACATGACACTACCTCCAAGCTCACACACTTAGACCCCAGTGAGTAGCTGGATCTGCTTGGCACCATGATGACCACATGCACACAGCTTCCACCTGCCCCATGTCCAGGCAGTGGATGGGTCTGCCTGAGAACTATGGAGGATCATCCGTGTTCCTCCTTAACTTAGATATGAGTGGAGACTCTGAAGGAGGAGGCCCATCACACCTCTGCAGCATCTTCCACTGGGGAGCCAGTGCCACACATTCCAGACCTCTCCTGGGGATGGCAGGGACAACAGAGACCCATTTTCCATCCACAAAGGGAGTTTTGGGTGGCATATGGTGTATGACAGTGTGCTAGTACTCTTAGGAGTAAGAAAATAATAATTTAGCCCAACTGTACCCAAACTTGGAGTGGGGTCTGCCAAGGAGGGGTTGTGGACTATAGGTAGGCAAAGTTCATCTGAACTTTCTTTATTTCTCTCTGTTTTTGGGGTCACACAAAATGAATTGTCTGTAATAGGGGTGAGAGCCAGAGGCATTTGGGAATTGTTAGTTTAGCCCCTTGGGTTGTAAATAATCATTCACAAGCTGCTCTTCTTCCCCTCCTGTGAATTCCTTAATGCGTACCAGTGTTTTCTGAATGTTTTGGCTGAAAACGTTCCAGCCTCTGCTTTGCACACCACATGTTCACCTCATCTTCATGGTGATTCAGTATCCACGAGGTGTGTGAGTCACCTCAGGGATGTGGGATTGTTTCTTATTCCCTGACTGACGTGTGGGCACTTCTACAGGAGAGAACATAATATTTGCTATAGACAGTAAACAAATAAAGGAACTAAAGAGCAACAGACAGAAGTGGTTGAAGGTTTGGCAGAAACACACATTTGTGCTAAAACTGGTGAAAGTGACAGAATTCCTGTAGTTCTTCCTGGATATTAATGAAAAATTAAGACCTTTTTTCCCTAGTGTCAAATTCATTGTGGGACTTCTAATGAAGGATATCAGGCAACATAAGAAACTGGTGCTTGCTGATCTCAAAATTGAGCCCAGGAGTCATGGCAAACTACACTTGCCTTGTTTGTTCATAAAAAATATTCCTGAGCCAATTGTTTAGGTTTTGTCCCTCTTGATGAATGATAAAAATTCTCAAATTCTTGCTGTAGCATTCCTAACAGTGACATCGTGCTCATAACCATTTTATTGTGATGGTTATCTTATACCTCTTTCCCTCACAAAATTCATTCTTTTCCTTTATTATTTCAATGCCTACTTTTCTTTAGGTTTTAAATGCTTAAGCATCTTTCATGCGCTAAAAGAAACTTCATTCTTCTGAGAAGCTAAGCTCAGGTTTTCATCTCAAGGACCACAGAAAGAGACACTTACTTAAGGAACAAAAGTTATGGTGGATTGTGCTGAAAGCCTCAGTTATTATAATGGATTACGTTTTCTTCCTTTTCAGTTCTTCATGAGATGTAAAGCAATGCCTCAACTGGAGGCACCTTTTGCTTTCTTATGATGCCCCAGTTTTGACCTCTAATGCATGTAATCGATGAAAGGTCTAATAAGTAGGTAAGTATCAAACACCAGGACAGGTTTAAATTGCATTCAGAATATTTCTTGGGGTAATGGGAAGGTGACCAAAACTATTGAAGTGTCTCAAGACCAAAGAGCTCAGCACAGGTCAGTCAGATTTCATGCTCCTAATCCATGGCATCACAAAGGAAATCCTAACAGAAGCCGTTGCTCTGACCCCCAGCATGCTGCCGGTACATGTGCTGATGCAAAGCAAATCACCTATTCAGAAAAGGGAAAAAAAATTACATCTTGAACAACCTTACTCAATGGTTCGTGAAGAAGTAACTAAAATATATCCTCTGTTAATAACCACTCTCCAGAAAACATATTTAACAGCATGATTAAGAAAATCAGGGCATATACAAAGGGAAAAAATATTCATTCCTCTGGGCCAAAAGCTGCTTTCAGTTACACCCAAGAAACCACATTAAAGCCTCCTGCCTTCAAGGTGCCAAGCCATCCTCAAAGCACCGAATCCCATTTGCTGCCGTTGACATCAGCGAGTGCTGCAGGCACTCACAGCTCCCTGTGGCAGCTCAGCACTTGCCAGATGAAGTGCAGATGCCCTGGTACAGCCACGCACACACACACGTGCTCACTTCTGCACCCATGGCCAGCCCTGCCAGTGTTGGTATGAGCTGGACTTGTGCTTACAGGCTGCAGGGAAATAGTCCCTGCAGCAGAGCTAGACTCAATTCAGTGCCTGTTTGGCTCCTGTCGCCTTGGGGATGATTAATTTCAGTAATTAGCTTTGCTTTTTCTGCAATTTCTGGGCAATGATGCTCTAAAAGTGTGTAAAAAAGAAGTGAAATTGGAGTCGGAGTGGGCTGGCACAGCTGCAAGCAGCCGAGCACCTCTCTGTGTCCTGACCCAAAACCACGCCGCTCCTTCAGACCCTGGGGCCTCTTGAGCAGAGGCTGAGAAACACGCAAGGTCCTGCCAAGCCCCAAGACTGGCCTGGAATGTATTCCAAACAGGGTCTCCAGCAAAGAGGGCATTGCTCTAACCCACCACACCATCTAGTGTCAGGACATTTTAAAGCACCCGGATCCCCCATGCCCATGCATAGTGTTCCAAAGCATTCTTTTTACAAGGGTATGCTGTGACAGGACAAGGGGGAATGGCTTTAAACTGGAAAAGGGTAGATTTAGATTAGATACTAGGAATAAATTCTTCACTGTGAGGTGGTGAGGCACTGGAACAGGTTGCCTAAAGAAGCTGTGGATGCCCCACCTGTGGAAATGTTCAAGGCCAGGCTGGACAGGGCTTTGAGCAAGCCTGTGCGGCAGAAGGTGTTCCTACCTGTTACAAGGGGATTGGAACTAGATGAGCTTTAAGGTCCCTTCCAACCCAAACTGTTCTATGATTATGATTCTGCGGTTCTATGATCCTAGATGTATGCTCTTTACACAGTGCATTTCCACAATAAGGGCTGCTTTGTAGTCTTTTTGCTGTTGTTGTTATTGGAGTTTGTTTGTTTTCTTTCTGGGGTCTCCTGAGTTTACGAAAGGCAGCAAACTGCTGCCCTCCAGAAGGGCGATGGGTGAATCCAGGCCAGAGCAGTCCTCTTCTGTGAGGCTGCCACTTCACTATTTCATTCGTAGCTGTGCTGTAAAGGTGCATGACAACTTGCAAACCACTGAAAAGAACATTGTCCTGCTCAAAGGCATGAGTAGCAAAAGTGTACTGCTAAGCACAACAAAAAGAGTGGACAATGCAATAAGCGGGACATACAGATTGTACTTTGCGCTGTTAAAACAGGGTAATGCTCAGGAACGGCAACATGCTCAACAGACACTTGCAAGCTTATGTACTTAGAAGAACATCTGCATTGCAAGATGTGGGGTCTTCAGCTCGGGGTAAGCACAGCCTTCAGACTGCCTTTCACATTTGCATTTTTAATCTCGCTTTAGTGACAGTAACATGCAGAGGAAAAAAGCATCTTTCTGGTTGCTAGCAGTGGGCATGACTGTATGTTAACTTCTGGTCGAGAAAAATCGGAAGCACATGGGAATCAGACATCTATGTTTCAGGAGACACCTGCATTTGTAAAGTAAAAGACCTTCTTGCAAGAAGTGTGGGTGCTGAACTTGTAATGCTAACAAATATTATTTGCTTGGGAAACTGTGGGACCCAACAGTCCTCGAGGCTGATGAGCTAGCCAGGAAGGTGGGCTGTTTTGACAAGGCACTCTCTTCATTTTGAAAAGTACTACGGAAGCACTTTCAGCCTTGGAGTTCTGCTCTCTTTAGAAAACCTTCATCTGCACACTTTAACTTCTTTTCATTTGTAGAGCTATGATACTATAATTTTTTTAAACAAAAATAAAAATTCCAGCTATTCAGGTGATAGCTCTATTAGAGATGTTAATGAATACAAAAAATCCATTATCTTGGAATGGGGATTGTATTTCAGGCAAAAGACCAATTTGTTCACTGACAGATAAAAGGCTTTCTTCAACATGATATGAAAACTGCAAGGAAAAACAATCTCACCAAAAGTTATTTTCATTAGTTTTATTCTTTTAATCATGAAAATATTTCTATAATTATCATTATGTAGAAACATTTGCACTCAAAAAAATCTTAAAACGTGGCCTAAATTACCAGACAGATTCTCTATTCATAGCTTTATGGGCTGTGTTGCATCAAATGAAAAAATAATTAACTTCTCAGTAAAAATCCTAATGATGTCAATTTTGCTACAGCAGATAATGTCAGCATGTAAGAAGATTAATTCCAATATTGCATATTTGTTTTTTTCATTGCCTTAGAAATAAACCAGAGGATGTATGGAGGGGGAAGAGTATTTTCATCCTACCAAAAGACATCCCCTCTTGCTACATACTCTCAGCCCAGGAAGCAACCAGTTTTTCACTCTCTTGTTGTTGCTCTATAAGCTAGATTCCCATTAGGGTCTGTCCTGGGGAGATAGTGTCTCCATTCTGTGGAGGGGTCATCCCTTGGTTAGTGGGAGCAAGGAGTGGATACTGTAGTGGAAGGTCCTGCTGGCATTTTTCACAGATGTAAAAATACTCAGGGTGCCGAGTGGTTCACTTTTGGTGAATCCTAGTGCCATCTTTTGGGGGAAATAGGAATATGCCTTGACCAGCGAATATGCCCTGACACACTCGAGCAGCTGTGGTTGTTCTGCTGCTGGCACCTGACTCCCAGGGGAGCAAAAGGTCACTGGGGCTGATGTGCACACAAGGCAGGGATGGAGGTGCAGGGTCTCCTGGGTCATTTGCTATTGTAACCTTGAGGAGACTAACCAGAGCTGGCTTTCATAAGTAGGACTGCATCCCAGGCCAAGTAGGACAGAGTGGCATCCAACTATGGCTACTGTTCAGGGGGTGAGCACTGGGCTGGTGTCCACTTGTCACTGGGGTGAACACACCACAGAGACCTGCTGAGGGGTTGGGAATCATGCAGGCATACTCACAGATGTCCAGTCCTCCCTCCATGGCTGTAGGGAAAGTGAGGACAGGCAGAAAGCACACAGGGCTGCTTGGCAGACCACTGGCTGCGAAAGCCCAGCACCACAGTTTGTGCCCCAAGATGAGCCCCACCGTGGGAGGAGCACAGTGGCCATTCAGAGAAACAAAGCAGGGGCTTTTGTCTTGATGTCCCTCTGCACCAGTGCTCCTTGGCACAGACTGCACTGGCACCCTGTGAAGATTTTGTCCACAGCACAGAGATCCTGAATGCTGGGGTTGCTGGCCTGGCCATGGGTTTGTTCCCAGCCTAGCATCCCACCTTGCCCAATGCTTGGCAGGAGCACAGCCAAAGGAGCCTTGCTCCAGTGGTCCAGCCTGGGCACACTGCCACCAGTAACACAGGATTCAAATTAGTTTACCAGTTCTTGTGTTGTTTAAAACAGAATTTTTGTTTTTCTTGCCTAAGAGAAAAATGCCCCGTGCCTTGCACCCCCACAGCTCTATGAGCATCCTTGCCTGTAGGGACTGATCAGTTGGGTATCCAGCTGACACTGGAGCTGTGGCTTCTGGGTACCAAAGCCTGAGCTCAGTGACAGGGAAAATTTCAGGAGCTGAATCAATCAGTCACTGTGTAACATCGCAGAAGCTCAAAGGGGAGGCATGAAGCATTTGAAGGCTAAGCCCAGTGTGCACTCCTGTACTACGTCTCATAAAACATGTTCAGGTCACCTCTTCCTACGTGCAGGTGCAGGGGACTAAGCCTGTCAGTCTCCAGGAGCATCATTATAAGGATAATTGTATAAACCATGCATGGCCCATCAGGTGTATGGGAGCTCTGCTTCTTCCCTGGAGGCTGTCAATTCTCCATATGGTTCACAATCAGTCACAACCCTGCTCAGATCATCTGATGGTCAGGCAATGCCATGAGCACCTAGACCTTCCTTAGTGTCTTGTACTACATTACAGTTCAGGAAACTCTTGGCACCTTCACAGTCTCTGAGAGTGCTTCTTCCCACCAACGCTCAGTAGCCTTGAAATGGGTAACTGCCCAGATGCGTGTTTGCTGCTACTACCCTGAAGGCTGTAAAAGGCCCCAGCAGCCCCACAGAATGGGTTAGAAAACACATGGGCATTTTTTGTTTAGGTCCAAGAGCTCCAAGGCGTCTATTTCCATCTGTGTGGGAGAACTTGCCTGAGGAGAGGTCACATTTGCACATCAACAAGGAAGTGTCAGACTTCAACTAAAATTCACAGTCAAGGGTGCTCAAACATGATCCCAAATCTACATTGTTGTCTGACTCTTTTTCTTTGGAAGCTCACTCCACATCCCACCATGGGGACATAAAGCTGTCAATCACAGTTTTTAAAAGTGCTTTGGTGAGCTATTTTTTCTTTAACTGCAAGCATTTTGTATGGTGGCATTTTACCTCCTGATGGCTGCCTTTGCTGGAGGGTGGGTCACCCCCAGGGCCCTGCACTCAACTTGAGTCCTTCCAAACGAATGTGACTTTGTTAAATGACAAAGGGAAGGATTTCTGGAG
>JANHGB010047823.1:9521-25678 GCA_026283785.1 Coracopsis vasa
GGGCACCCTGTGCCAGCGCCTCAGCACCCTCACAGGGAAGAGCTTCTGCCTAAGAGCTCATCTCAATCTCCCCTCTGCTAGGTTAAAGCCATTCCCCTTGTCCTGTCCCTACAGCCCTTGTCAACACCTCACCACCCTTATGAAAGGACTTTTACATTAGGAGAAATGTGGCAAAATTGGGGTTTTACTGACCCCAGTATTCATCTGGGCTTGTTCTTCTGGTAGCATTTGCATCTGCTTTGGTATGTTCTGAATTAGCTCTTGAAGTAGGAGTGACAGTCCATGAGGTAGCATATAAACATCATATGGCTTCCTACTTCTCTGGAAGATATCCAGATACATGATCATAGTTATGGTATAGCAACAAAATGAAATGTTCTGATCAGTCTCTAATCCAGCCATTCCAAAAGGCGTTCAATGGTTAGACCTGATGATCTTTTCCGAGGTCTTTTCCAACCTAAATGATTCTATGATTCCATTCCTTTCCTATTCTGCTGGATTTGCTCCACCAGTGGTTGTGGATTTTAAGTTATTTCGTTATTGTTCTGACTAAACTGAGTGCAGTGCCTGATGCTGTACATCATTTCTACTCTCGCTATTCCGGAGGCCTTCCCTTAACTGCTGAACTGGATATCTCCACATCTCAAGGAGAGGAGGAGTTACAATCACTGCGTTACTAATGGAAAGCTGGAGCTCAGCCATGTGGCAAGTTTTGGAAGGTCCTTGAAGTGTGAATGACCTTCTCATCACTCACCAAGATAAACCAGGAGGTCTGTGACAGCACTGGCTAGAGATTCCAGCCCTGTGAAATCCTGGTGAGCTAATCCATCTGTAAGCATCCTGTGAAATACCTATACTCAAAAAGCAAAGTGGTGAATTCTGTACTGCAGAACAGGACTGCAGGCAATAAACCATTATTACTCTCAGCTTTCATGAGAATTCATTGAAACAACCCGGGGAATGTACTGTTGGGAATCCATGATGCTTTGGAAATGGTATAAGCTGGCAAAAAGACAGGAGCTAATATACTCCAAACATGCCTAAATGAAATTTAGGCTGCTGTAGCCAGCAGCAGGTCACATAACCTAGTTTGTTTCTGGAGCTAAAATAGTCAGAGGGCTTTTCTGGTGTCAATTTTTATATCTAATGCTTTTGATTCCTTCTTATTGGTACTTGCCAACAGCAGAAGACCTGCAATTACACATGAGCAAACATTATCTGCCAGAAGAGCTCTCCAATGGTTCAGCCTGAGGGGGAAGCGAGGCAGCTATGCATAAGCATAAAGAATTTATGGACAGATAGAAAATCCTCATTAATAAGCATTTCCACAATTGCATTGTTACCAAAGGACTCAAGCATCTTCGTTTCAAAGTCAGTGAGTTAATCTAGAATCTCATTTTAAGTAGATCTTCTCTGTCCAGGTAATCTGGGGGTTAATTCTGCAAAGTTACATAGTGCTAACGTGAAGAAGCTGCTTCCTTAGAGAGCTGGGGGAAAGGAATATCTTTTATTAGTTTCCATTCTTCTCAAGGGTTCCTGATTTTGGGTTATATTTTGCCTTTTTATGACTGAAAACACACTTCAGGGATTTAAAAATACCAATCTAGCTCATAGTCTGCTAAATACATCTGTAAGTGTGTTTTCTTCTGCCAGATAGGAAGAGAATGATACGTACCATCAAGACTACCCATCCCAAGCCCAGTGCACTGGGAGCCCTTATGCTGGGGGCTGCAGCTCGAGGTGGGCAGCACAGTCATTACATGAGAACTCCTGCCCCTGCCTGTCCCCACAACCTGCCTGCTGGAGGAGGCAGCAATGGTGGTATCTGGAAGGAGAGATGGGAAAGGAGAGAGAGGAGCTGCCACCTGCAGTATGTGAACAACCAAGGAAAGAACTTCAGCCATTGAAACATCTCACTGTGCCTTTGGTGAGAACAGCAGCTTTTAGGTCAAGAGTTTAAGATCTGCTTGAAATCAAGTGGTTGTGGGTTGTCTTTGCACTGCAGTGCACTCAGTGTCAAATGGTGCCTCAAGTGTCATGGATTTAATGGGTCCAGTTAGGCATCTGTACATGTCATCACTCAGTAGAGCCCAGGACAGTGCTCAGTACAGGCAAAACTAAAGTGTTGGAGGACATGCTGAGCTTCTTGTCTAATTGCTCACTTATTATCTACATGGAAGTCCCAAAGCTTCTAAACAAGGGCTTGGGGAAGTTGCAGCCAATGTCCTTTTCTCTTGGAGCCTGTGATCTAGTATTCAACGTCAAGAAGTTGTAATGACTGAACAGGCCAGAACCACCCAGTCCTGGGGTTCCTGGCATCTCACTGGCTTATTTCCATTCCTGACAGCGGTAGGATTATTCTTGGGCAGGTTGCAAATCTTCACCAGGAATCCCACAGTTCTCCTGTGTGCTGACAGGTCACAGAGCCAGAGCTCTGTCAGAATTGCGTTTCCAGATGTGGGACAAATGAAGTCTCAGGAATTTTCCTGATATCACTGATACCCTGATAACCTCTTTTGTTTTTCTATGCAGGCTTGCCTGAATCCCTCCTACCTTCTTCAGATGGTTGGAGCAAAGAACACATCAAAGATGTAGACATGTCTTTCATCAACTGAATACCAGCAGCCAGGTTATCTGAAGTCATTTTCTGTCTGCCTTCCACTGGGCAGAAAGTGCCTTCAGGGGATCTCATTGTGTACCCCGAAAGTACACAGCAAAACAGCTCCGGAGTAAACAGAGGCAAACCCAGCACCCCCCATCCTCCTCACTGAGACACACTGTATTCACAATAAACCCCCACTGTGATCTCTTGCCAAGAATAACACAGACAGTCTATTAAAACATCTTTAATAACATGATATAATTAAAAATATCTAACGTGCAACTCCAAGAAATGAATATGAAGCTCATTTAAATCTCTTTCTACACCCCTCCAAACTTGACTGACAGGTTCCAAACCTTTGTTAATGGTCTGAAAATTTATGAATGCCCCAATATTATTGGGGTGTCCATGTATATGAGTTGAGAGCACAAGGAATGAATAATCAGATTTGAAAGGATTTGGGTTCCATGGTAGCTTTAAAAATCCTGCAAGGCACATCATTATATCTGTGAGCATTTAAATTTCTCTTTCAAGTGGTCTGAAATGAGCTGGAGACACTTGTCCCTTGGGCTTTTAACAGCCTGTTTGTTGCTTTGAAGCAGAGAGGTGAACCCTGAGTGCTTTAGTCAACAGACAGTGTTTGAATTGATCCCTTTCTCCACAATAACAGAGTTTGTACAGTGCCTCAGCTTTTAGACAAGCAGAGCATCTTGGAATGACTGCCAATGCCAGAGGAAACTGGAGTGTTGTATTATAAAGTATATCTAGACACAGACTAATATGAAAGTCAATTAGGAAAGCTCTTCTTGGGTCTGCTCTTGTCTGAGGGACAGTGTTAGATGAGCTACTGCCCTTTCAGAGTCAAGCAGTTCAGTGCAAATGAACAGACTGGTGATCCTCAGCCTCCCCTGCACCTCGTTTTAGCAGATGCAAAGTTAAATGTGTTAATTCAAGTCATAGAATGGTTTGGGTTGGAAGGGGCCTTAAAGATCATCTAGTTCCAAGTCCTGGTTAAAGAGTTTAAATTGGCAATGTTAACCCTTAGTTGCCATGACTCAGCCGAGAGACTGAAACTGAGCTGCATGTCTGTGGCATTTGCTTCTCCTTCAATGCTCTGCTCATTTTGTAGAGGCCAAAACGAAAAAACTTTGCTTTTGGAGAGTTCTTGAAGTGCCACGTGGATGCCATCACTGAGATAGAACAAAGACAATCAGTAGAGGCAGGCAAAAAACTCCTGCTTTTTCCCTAGAACGTGGGAGCAAGTTGCCTGTTGTGTTAAGACTGTATTTACACTGTTCCAGTCTTTGCTAGTGGCAATACTGCAGGTGGTGTATCTCTTGCAGGCACAAAAGAGGACAGAGCACTTTCCTCAGACACGTCCTCTCCTGATTAGCCAGGGTTATTCAGTATTAACTCTGTATTAGCTCAGGGCCTGCCTGCCCAGAGGCATTGTTCCATTACATTGACATGAGTAATCCCAGTTAGAGCCCAAGCAAGATCAGTGCAGGCTGCTCTCATTTGGACAAGGAATAGCTTGCCATCCACCAGGAATCACTGGTTTCCTGTAGAGCAGGATCCATTGTCTCAAAGTATGGCAGTGCAAGTGCTAGCAAGTAGAAGGAAGGCACTGAGGCTCTGGGAGTCCTGCAGGAAAATCACTTGCATCCTCCAGTGACTTACAGTGGTGTGGTTTCTGTATGTCCCCTATGAACTGCCCTCTGGCAGAAGTATCGAGTCCCAGAGTAATGGTCAGATGTCATCAAAGACACTGCTGTTCCTGTTACTGAAGCTGTTCTCCTTCACCATCACTCGGTACGAGATGCGCATGAAAGAGCCAGTCAGCAGCACGACAAAGAGGATGAGGAGTAAAGACCAGACACCTGGCTCAATCCCCTTGAGGAAGCTCGGGCTGTCCTGGGGGATGGTGTTGGTCAGACTCAGCAGGTATCCCAGACTCCAGCCAGAGGATCGATCACCCATCTATTGAAAGAAAAAGGAGGAGAGGTGAGAAGAGGAGACACTCTGGACCTCAGCTGTATTTCTGTGCACAGGCCTAAGGCCTCATATACTTTATTTGAGATTGATCCAAGGATTAGGTTTGAAATGAGGAGCAATCCCACTCCCGGTGCCTGGAGTGAACTAATAGGCCTTCATTGCCCCGACCAGCCTCACCTGACACTTCCATCCCCCTGCCTCTGCCCATGGGCCTGGGAAGCTCCATTTAAGCTCTGGCCTGGGCAGCCCCTTCTTTCCTGAGCTGGGCTGTAGGTATGTGCTGTTCCTTTTCTTCTTGCTATCTGGTTTTCCCAGGTGGACCTCAGGCCTTTAGTTCTGTCTCTGGCCCTGTTGCCTAATTACACTTCAGACCTATGTTACAGGCTTCCCAGAACTGGGCTCCCTGGATGTGCCCTGGTCCTACCTCCTTACCTTGCCTTAGTGTGATGATTGCCACATGGCTGACTGAACTGCTGTCACTGCTGCAGCCCTGCTCACAGGGACTGTGCTTTGCTGGTCAGTTGTGACAGGGTCTGGGAATAGGCTTTCTTTTCATTTGTGAAGGGGAGGACCTGAATCCAATCCTCCTTTCCTTAGAGGCTCCAGATCCTGAAGCAACTCCATACATTGTAAGCTGGTTATAAAGCCTCACTGGTATAAAGGTGATTGTAAAGAGGTAGGGCAACATCTTTTGGCTCAGAAAATATTATCAGCAGCTTGTCCTTAGCATGAAGTGTCACTTGAGCCATGCTTGCCTGTTGAGTATAGACTCTGAAAGATGATACTGCTCCAGGTAGGGTTTTGACCCATCTATTTTTCAGGGAGGACAGTGCCATCTCTAGCTCTCTGTCACTGTCTTTCTTGCTTATCACAATTATGAATTTATTTTGCAAAAGCATCTTGCTGGAGAAGCCTGGCTGGTTCGGGCTTGCAGGAGTGGGGACAGGCTGGCTTTGCTGAAACCACCCCTCCCTTGTAACTTTAAGTACCACGCTATGAGTAACTGACCTTCTTCTGGAATGAAGTCCAAACAGACCCATTGAAGTCAAAGGTGTATCCCTTTGTACTGAGGTGAAAGATGAAGGCAGACACAAGGCAGTAATCTGCAAGTGTATCCAGGCTTGTCTGGGACTCCTTCACCAGCTGGTGTCATTTCCAAGAGAAGATGAGGAAAAAAGTAAAGAAAGTAAATATTCAATAGGAGAATTTCAGGCCTGCTGTAACCTCTCCTTTCCTGCTCTGGGATCACCTGTGGGACTGGAGGAAGGCTTTGTGCCCTGTGCAGACTGAAACCATGTTTCCTGCACCTTCTGGAATGCGGTCTGGGAACTGCTGTCATCTCTGTGTGCCTTTGTTCCCATCTTATTAAAGCCCAGGCAGTTCAAGAGCAGCAGGGCTGGCAGGCAGGTCTCCTGCAGTTGCCTTGCAGGTACACTGCTTGGTATGATCATGTGCTCTCTAATTAGGTTGAGCTAATGCTGCAGCCTTTCTCTCAACAGGAACATGAACAAGATCTGTTTCTTCTGTCCAGAAGAGAAAGCTTTACGAAACTGCTTTGCTACCCCATTAGCAAACTGCAGAGATTGTCCAGTTTGAATGTTACTGTGGATGCTGGTCAGTGTAGGCACAAATGAGTGTGACCTCTAAGCCATAAACTGAGGGAGAGAACTTGCAACTTCTCCCTGGCTTGGTCTGCATGGACCTAGGTGAAATGGGAAAGCTGCTGGCGTTTGAGTGGATGTTCCCTGTGCTTAAGGAGGGAAGGGTAACAGGAAGATCAGGGGGATGTGCAGGAGTGAGTAGACAGCCTTCCTGTTTACTCCTTAATATGCAGCAAAAGCTACTTGTGGCTTTTCATTTAACTCAGTCCAGGCGTTACCGGCAGCTGAGATTTGAAAGAAAATAAGGGGAGCCTGTTTCCTCAAAGTGAATATGAACCAGCAAACAGGAAAATCCAGGCTTTTCCTTGAGGGAGCCAGTCAATTAAGCTCTGTCAGTCTGAGCCCTATGGGGTTTTACAACAGCCTATTCCTTGCTTTGCACTCTCCTTGCACACTGAGTTATTCCAGTTACCTCTTTGATGGACATCCCACAAAGCCTGTTGACTGCTTGACCCAAGTCAGGAGAGGGCACGGTTTCTCTCATGAAGTCCATGGCCTCAGAAATCACCTGCAACAGCAACAGAAATAATCATCAGATCACACTGCTTTTTGCATCCTCACATCACATACAGTACCTATAGGAAAGAAAGTGGCAGTAGCTGTGGGGTGCATGGCCAGGGTGCCCTCTCCATGTGCCTGTATTGGTGGTTATGGTGTTTCTGATGTGTGCAAGGAGGACAAGCAGATCTGTTACTCTCTGGAGATAGACATAAGACTGTTTCTAGCTTGCGTGCCCTGCCTGGATAAGTAGATTAGTCCTTATGCTCCTTGGCACTGTGTTCATGGGAGGCTCTCAGGAGCAAGGAGCTGAGGAAATGTTTGTAATTCCTCCCTTGAAATGCACTCAGTTTGTCCTGGGATCTGGAGCTGGTCCTGGCTTAACAACCCAATGACTTTGGACACTAGATCCAGGGTCTCAGATACAAGGATGCTTGTGGTGGAACATGCCCAGATATTTGCTGAGGAAGTGGCAGAAGATCTTCAGCTTCACTTCATATGAACAGACCTGCTCAGCGGGAGACTCCTGGCTGTTGTGTTGTTGCTGGCTCTGTGCAGCCCCAGCGCTTGTCTCACAACAAGCATTGCTGAGGCATGGATGAGCATAGCCCTGCCACAGTCACTGGTGGGAAGCCTGTGGTCCATATTTGACCAGCAGTGTGTCAATGAGGAGAAGAGGGCAGGAGAGCACATGTACAGCATTACCCAAAGCAGAGGGCACAGTGTGGCTATTCCCACTGTAGTTCTTAATGATTAAATTAGTCCCATGGCATTGGTTCTCCACACCAGTTGCCCCAGTGTAGATGAGAACTCACCAAAAACCTGGTCTGGAGAGGCTTGAAGACTCCACTTAGGGAATGCTTGAAGAAGCTGCAGGAGGAGGAGGAGTTGAGCAGGCTCTGCACAAGTCTCATGCAGGTGGTGGGATCGCTGGAGCCAGTGATGTTGAAGACCTCAGGGCCAGAGATGTCTGATGTGTCCTCACTGACAGCACAAGGCCCAGCATGCACCGATTGCCACTGCACTTCCCGGGAGTAGGAGACGGGCCAGCAGGGATTAGACACAGTTTTAGCCCCTCTCTGATCCTAGAGGCAGAATAAAACAAGGACAGAGGCAGCAAGAGAACAGGCTGGCATCCCAGGGCTTCACAAAGGAAGACAAAATGGGACAGAGTGAAGACTGGTTTTCCGCTGACACCAGGATATTGTAATGAGCAAACAGGCTGCAAAGGTTTGCAAACCTTGTCTCAGGCACTCAACTGGAAGTCCCAGACCAATGCAGCAGCCTCCCAGCTTCCACAGGAAGGTCCCTGTTGGTTCCTGGGTGCTGCTGTTCTTCACCCTGAAGGTGATCTTAGCACGCCTGGAGAGCAGTTTTGTGCTCATGTGTATTAAGAAAGAAGCCAAATAGAGCCTGCAAGTAGAAAACTTGAATGGATGCCTGTGTGTCTGCTTGGAGGGCATTGATTCAGGCATAGTGAGTATGTTCTACCAATGCACTGGGCTTTTTTAGAGTATATGTAAATGCCCTCTATGAAAGACAGTGATTGACATTTTGCCTGTTAGAAGCTACACCTTGTACAACTTTTATTTAGTGCTGCTGTAGCCAGAAACCCTGCAAACACCCTCTGTTGATACTCACTTGAATGAGCAGAGCGAGTAGCCTGCTGCGGAGCTGGGCCGTGCCGTGGCAGGGGCAGTGATGAGTGTACACTCTGTGTGTCTGACCATACAGCTGCAGCTTCACCTCCTCTGTAAGTGCCTGGTTCTCCTCTTCCACCTTGGCAGTGAGCAGTGTTGAGGTTCCTCCCACCAAGAGGACTCCTGCCATCCCCTTCCCGGAGGGGACCAACTGTCCTCGCCAGTCGTACTGACCCAAAAGGAACAAGAGAGGTCAGTTCTTAAGGCTTCTGCATCTGGTCACAGTCGAGTGCAAGCATTAGTGCACAGAGAGAGAAAGGTCTTTGGTGCAGTACAGCCCAACTTCTTGTTTTGCCCACAGGATATAAGGATGCTGAAGAGGTGGCTTGGCAGGGAACAGAGGAGCCATTGAACAGGCACTGCCATCTGCACTGAGAGCTCCCCACAGCCAGCAAGAGCAAACAGGGCTCATCAAGCAGTGGTCTTGGCAGGTAGGAGCAGGGGAAAGAGGGGAGGGTGGTGGAAAGGAGGTTTCCAGGTGGGAAGGTATGGGCTTCAGGTACTGCCTTGGTGCTAAAGTGACCCTGCTGTCAGATGAACCCTGATGTTTCATCTCCTGCAGTCTTGCAGAACTATTTTGGTGATGCCGAAGTTAGCAGTGCAGGCAGGCAGGCAGGCTTACATGGGTGGGAGTGCTCTGCCCTGGCTGGGGGAGGCTGTGCTGGAGTTTGCTAGCAATTCCCTAACCAGTGCATGCTTGCTGCTGGTTATCAGAACTGCCTTTCACTTTGCTGATGTGGAATCACTTGGCCTAACCTGCCTTTCTCCTGCCCTTTGAGCTCATAAGAAGAACTTAAAGGCTTTGGCTTGAGGGGAGAGCAAGGAAACTTCAGTGTATTCTTTCTGTTTAGCAAGTGCCTTCTGAATACTGACCAGGCTCCTTGTGCTCGGGACACTCAGCTATACTTTAACTGGCATCACAATAAGAGGCTTTTGCTTTAGCAGCAAGACTGCTTCTCTGTCCACCACCCACAGGATATCCTGTGGGACTGCTATCCAGGAGCAATGCCACAGACAGCAGCAATGCCTGTTTGACAGTGGTGCTGAGCTACAGCTGCAGGGACTCGGAGCAGTGGAGTTGTTACTGACACCCCAGGGCCAGGTTATGCAAGCATGGGATGTGTTGTCCAGGAAGTCTCACATCTGTTAGGGCAACTGTGACAAGCTATGTTAGAGCTTTAGTCCTCCATCCTAGTTATAACCATCTCGTACTCTGTCCCCCAACCAGCTGGTGTTGGATATAACCTGCCTCCCCTGAAAGACAGTGCAAGTTGTGCTTAAGCGTTGTTTAAACTACAGGATTTCAACATACATACATGTCTGTATGGCTGTTTGCTAATGGGAGCTGCTCAGTTCTCTACTCCCCAGGCAGGATTGTCCTTTACCTTGAAGAAGTTCTCCAGGACATAGTTAACAGCAACCCAATTGAATGCTTCCTTTTCTGGACTGGACAGGATTTGTGCCCCCTGAAACTTGAAAGCAGATGACTTCAGGGCTGCAAGGAGACTATCAGAGAGGATGGGATGGGTGAGGCTAAACAGAAAAGAAAAAGAAGGCACATTTGTTGTTGCAGGACCCTGCAGGAGCAACCTGCGGTGGAGGCATAGCTGCAGGGCTTTTGCTGTGCTCTTGCTTTGGGTAGTAGCACAGAGACACAATGACAATCCCACTCCTGTTGCTACTTCCCTCTCCCCTCACATGGCACTAGGGGTGAGAACAGCAGAGGGGTGATTTGAGCAATTGTGCCACCATTCAAGAATGTAGGAGCTTTGTACCCTCTGCCACTGAGGGAGTCCTGTGGCCTTGCTCCACTGACCAGGTCCCTTCCAGGCTTTACTTTTCCCCAGTGTCTAAAGGAGATAAAAGTGCCAGTAATGAGGTAACTGAGAACAGGATCCACAAAAGTGTGTATGACGAGGTGGATCTCCCCATCACCATTCCCAGCCTGCTGACAAGAAGCACCCCTGCAAGCCCAGGTGGGCTGTCACATAAGCTTTAACTTCCAGACTGATGGATGTCTTCCCAAGCACAGTTGT
The DNA here is from genome assembly GCA_026283785.1 of Coracopsis vasa. Lineage (NCBI taxonomy): Eukaryota > Metazoa > Chordata > Aves > Psittaciformes > Psittacidae > Coracopsis > Coracopsis vasa. The sequence continues at coordinate 20,014 of JANHGB010047823.1, forward strand.
GAAGGACACAACACAGACTGGTAGCAATAGCAAGACTCATCCTCATGGCTGCTTGGGGGGACACTGTGGACACACAGCCTCAGGCCCCTGGAGTACATCAGGACCTGGGGAAGGTTTACCTGGCTACCAGGCCAGGGATGGAGCACTGCAGAGCAGGCAGGCTGAGATGCAGCCACAGACTGATCCCATGGCGTGTGCTGATGGCCGGGGATGGGTTTGCAATGTTCACTCACTTCAGTGGCCTTGTGCTGGCGGTTGCTCCCACGTAGAGCGGGGTTTGGCTGTGCTGCTCTGCCGGGATCTCTTGCTGGGCCCAGGTCAAACAGGGCTGCAGGCTCTCCACGACTTTCTGAGGAGAATCTGCGTAGTTGGAGACTCCCAGACCTGAGGACCAGGGATAAAAATGGCATTTTCTAAGGAAAAGTATGGGAGAAGTGTGAGAGCTGTTACCCAGGAGGTTGCTATCCTAGGGCATGGTTAAAGTCAGGACCTGCCACAGGCGGAATGGAGTTCCTCCACGTACCCATCCTGCTGAAATATGGTACTGGGAGTAAAACACTTGCATGTAAATCCCAAATCACACTGAGAGAACCCTAGCTCTGCTGCTGAGATGTCCTACAAATGACCATTTATCAATCACAGGGCAGTTCAGCAGCTGAAGCCACAAGAGGAAGAAATGTGGCTTTAGCCACTGTAAAAGATAAGCAAAAGGACACGCTGCCATGCAGACAGAGCTGAGGCTGATGTGTCACCTCTCTCCTCCAGCCACTTCCTCTTGTGCTGACAAAAGTGGCTTCTGAGTCACCACAAGACACCTCTCCTCTAGAGGAAGCTGTTGCTGCACAGACAGAAGCTGTGTGCAAGCCCTGCCTCATCTTTCCAGCAAGATTCATTGGGGTCTTACATGCTGGCTTTGAACTGCTACCCAGAAAGAGCTTCACTTCCCCATCCTCTGCCCATCATCTTCCTGGCTGTGTGATTCCCTGCTTTGCTCTCCTGGGCCCTGTGTAGGGCTGAGCTGCAGCTTGTCTACAGCTACTCCAAGGCTGTAGAGGATGTAGGCAAATGATGAATTCTCGCATGTGGGTGAGAGAGCTGCCTGCACCTCTTGTTGCTGCTGCTGCAAACTGCTGCTCTGAGCTATAGCTGCTGGTTTTAAGCTATCTGGTGAAGGTGGCAGCAGGCAAGGGACATGTACAAGGTTTCAGGTAGCCCTTATTGCATCTTCTATACATGGTTTGTATTGCTTACAGCCTGCAAGGGCACAAACCTTCTTCCCTGCTTGTTGTGCAGCTGCCCTCCCACAGCATACTGCTACTGAGAGTTCAGGGTTTCCCAGCATCCTACTATAATCAGGCTTCAACATCAGAGCAAGATTGAGAGATAGGGAAGGAAAACCCCAAGCATTAATGCGTGAAACCCTATCAGCTGGCGTTGGCAGGGCTAAACTAGTTCAAACTAGTGAGGAAGACCCCAGTGTTCTCCAAAATGTGCACCTAAACCCACGATGAACTCGTGCTTGTGCTATCAAACCCTACATAGGGGGCTGGCGTCTTTGTACCTCTGTTGCTCTGGAGCTACACCAGCTACACACACCAGAGCCCAGAGTACAGTTAGGAGGAAGCAAAATACACCAGGAGTCACCCTGCAGCCAGGTTTGTCTCTGTTGCTGTTCACTAGGTGAGAAGCTCAGCAACCTTAGCTGAGCCACTGATCCACATGGACATGAGGATGAGTCCCATCCCTCTGTGAGCTTCTGTGCCTGCAGCAGGCTAAAGAAACTGTCCCCTGCTGCTGATGTCCCACTGTGTATGGCTAAATCTGCCCATGTTGAGAAGACCCATGCTGGAAATAAGCAGCTTTTTCTTCACTATCACCACTGTTTCAGCATACAGCCTGATGATAGAGGAGCCAAGGACATTGCAGTAACGGTCCATGCACAGATCTCTCTGTTTCTATCCATCCCATGCCAATCCCACAGCCCAGCCAGCATGAATCGGACACCTTACCTTGCACAGGACAGGAACTACATTCCCTGATCACCCCGGTCTTATTTGCCTTGCTGGTGGTCCACTGGTAGATGAACAGGTTGGTGCGGGATGGGCCAGCATCCAGAACAATGCCATACTGGAAAAGCCCAAAAACATTCCAGATCAACACCACTGAATGTGTGCTGCTTTGTTATTGTAGCATCGTGTAGGTAACCCATGGGCCTGCACTGCAGTGTCTGAGTTAGCTTTTTACATGCAAAGAAAGGGTGAAGCCAGAAGATGATGTGGATTTGCAGGGAACTATCTGCATTTCTGAATATACATGAGGAGCAGCAGGAGTGGAGACACCAGAAATACTTCAGAACTACAGTGGTGTGATGTGTTCTTGAAAGCAGGCAGAGGGCTTCCACTGAGCTGAGCCACCTGGAGCTCAGGAAAAACAGGTCCTAAACCAGTGGGAGATGGCAGTATCCAGGCTTTTGACTGATTCTGGGACTGAGGCTGCTGCTGGATTGGTTTGCTAGAGCTTTTGTGCAGGAATCAGAGGGCTGTGGCTTGCTCCTACTTCTGAGCAACCTGAATCCCACATCTCCTTGATGCCCCACTGAGGAGATGGTGTGACATGGGCAGGAGCTGCAGCACACTGGGACCATCCAGCACATACACTGCCCAGTGCAGCAGCCCCACTGAGACCAAGATAGCGTCTTGGTGAAAAGAGCAGCAGTGAGCATGGGATTTCTCAACACCTTGTCCACTGACAGTCATCCTGTTGCCTAGCAGGGAGGCCAAGGGCTTGCTTAGTCTCTTTGCAGCCCAGCATGTGGGCTGTTTGCTGCTGACCAAGCTTTGCTGAGCTGCAGCTTATACATGAGGATTGGGAAGTGAGAGGCCACTGGTGTACCCTGCAGTGCAGCTCTGTGGCTGTTCTGGCTGTCCTCACACTCAAAATAGCCCTAGTGTTATCCTAGGGTCTCCTTCTCTCCTCCCACCATTATATGACCACAAACTGGAATATTTATGCAGATGGAGAAGAAACTCATGAGATCTGAGGGGGACATGGTCTAAGCTGTTATCTTGCACAGAAATAGTTGTAGCTGTGACTGAGTGGGAGGAGAAACCTCCCGAGAGGTTTGATGTTGACACCATCAGAAGGGTTTTAGCACAGGACAGGGCCTGGCTGCAGCCTCAGAGCCAAGCTGGGTGCCCCTGCCCTCCTGGGAATCCAAGCTGCACCAGACACAGTGCCCGGGACTGGAGCAGAAATGCGGAAGGAGGATGGAGCTCCCTGCCTGAGCCTGCTGGCATCTGCCCATACGAGTGACAGCTCCTATTGCTCACAGGGACACGTCGGCTGCTGCAGAAGAGGAAGGAACGGGTGGTGTTGGCAAAGGAACCTGGGGTTCTTCCTCCTTCACAAAAGGAGAGGCTGCTGGGAGCGCAAGGGAGGAGGAAGGATCACGGTGCTTCTGCCCCAGCTCAGCACCAGGGAAGGACAGAGCACGCAGCGATCAGGGTTTGGGGGTTTCTGTTTTAAATCCAGTTTTGTCCCTGAGAGGAGTGTGGAGGAGGGGTAGTGTCTCTAACCACACAGGGTAACCCATTTCTGTTTGATTCAACCATAGCGTGCCACTGCTCCCACCTCAGCAGTGAGTGCAGCAAGAGGCAGAGCCGATGGGCATTAACCCCCTGGTCACCAGGCAGATCTGACCCTGCCACGTAGAACAGGTTGGCTCTGCTTAAAATCAAGAGAGAACAGAAGAGGAGAAGGCATGGAAGATATATATATGTGTATAAAATATATATAATACATATACTTAATAGAGAAGCAGCAGTTCAGGCCCAGATTCCTACCAACTTTCAAGGGGGACCTAGCTCTTTCTCTCCCCTAACACCTCTGGACTCTTGGGCTGGCTTCTGACATGAGCTGTCACTCCCCAGCCTGTGGTGAGCATCTCTGCTGATCCATGGACCACATCCAGCCTGTATTTCCCAGTCCATCCAAAGGGGTTGGTTTGGTTTTTCACTTTGAAAAGCTACAGCATGTTAAAGTATGCCAACCTGTCCTCATAGTCTTATTCTAGTCCCCTCTTCAGTTTGTTTCAGGCTAGTAAATAACTCAGTAGTGCAATGAATGTAAAAAGCAACAAAACACACCAGTTCAAATGCCCAGCTTGCACAAGGAAACAGCAGGTTCTCCTTAAGAAGCAGCCCCATAGGCAAGGGGAAGGTCTTCTTCTTCTTGTCCCACTTGACCCCAGCTTGGCCACCCCTTAGGTGGATGCTCTTACCTTGGTTGTGAGAGGGGTGTAGGGCACATCTTTAGTGGAGACACAGAGCAGCACGATGCCCGTCAGTCCCGCCACGATCACCAGCCAGGGGGGAAGCAGTTCACGCCAAGACATGAAGCGCTTTCTCCTTACAGAGAGACACGAGAGGAAGCAGTGGAGCAGTGAACCGACAGCAGCCGCTTCCACAACCTTTAAAAGGGGAGAAAGGCGGAGCTGGGGCCAGGCTCTGGGTTCAGCCCAGCCCCAAGCCACAGGGACCACAGGGAGCGATGACTCAAGCAGTTCTCCTTCCATCCCTCCACACAGTAAATACAATGATGGCTTCGTGCCTGTTCCAGTGCAAAGGCATCAGTGCAACCTCGAAACTGCCCCAGGCGATGGGGTTGAGGTAAACAGACCTGTGGGGTTAACTCAGCTGTGTGATGAGCAGAGAGCAGGCAGAACTCATGTGTTTGGTATTCTGCTCCTGGCAGTGCTAGCTGTCAAAATGAGAAGTGGGGAAACTCCTTATGCTGGGATTACTTAGATCTGAGGGCTCCAGGGTGAACCTGGGGTGCTTCTCCACAAGCATGTGTGCACCAGGTTGGGGCAGAGCACAGTTCCTGCAGGCTGCTCCTGCCTCATCTCAGGTGGCACTTGGGACAGGAAAACCCCTGCACATTTGGGTTTGTACCTACAGGATACTCTGGCTGGTTTGGCCTTTGCTGTAGGTAGGAGACAGCAAGGGTGCTGTCTGGGTGACCAGAAGGTCAGTGTCTGCATAGGTGTCTGTACACCCCTTCCACAGCCTCCCCATGAAAGATAACCAACCCCCAGACTTTACAAAGCATGTGCCTGATTTCTCCTTTCTGGTGCCACAAAGACATGTTCTCAGAACCAGAATTCCTGAAGGAAAATGTGTTGTTCCCAGGGGATGGGCTCCTTTCAGCCTGTCCCCATCTGGTTCCCAGGGACTGGGTCTAGGAATAAAAGTGCAGCTCCTTAAAGAAAAGCTTTTGTGTGTGTGTGTGAGCTGGGCCATTTATTGGCAAGGCCATCTCGTCCCCAGCAGAGGAGTTCACCAGCCAGGCCTCTGTTTGCAGAACACCTTATTGGCCTTGCAGGGTATTTGGAGATGCACTTCTCCATCTTAGAGTTGTTTTAAGCAAAGTGCCAGAATTCCCTCCTCTTCCCACAGACTTTAGACTCCAGCTCTGATTTTGCTGGTCAGCAACCAGAATGCACCTACAGATGTGACAGCACAAGGGGAAATGCTCTTAAACTAAAAGAGGACAGGTTTAGATTGCACATAAGGAAGACCTTTTTGATGATGAGGATGCTGAGGCGCTGGCACAGGGTGCCCAGAGAAGCTGTGGCTGCCCCATCCCTGGCAGTGTTCAAGGCCAG
>JANHGB010047824.1:0-49354 GCA_026283785.1 Coracopsis vasa
TTTGGACAGAGCCTTGGGTGACATGGTTTAGTGTGAGGTGTCCCTGCCCATGGCAGGGGGGTTGGAACTAGATGATTTCAAGGTCCTTTCCAACCCTAACTCTTCTATGATTCTATATAATTCTTCATTCTTAAGTTATGCTTTCAACCTATCTCCCTGCACCCATAGAAACAGAAAAAGCAGGCACTGAACAGCAGAGTAACAATCCTTTTGAGATGTAGATTGAGAAAGCAGCAGTTGATTCACCAGGAAGAAACCCACAACTTCTGGAATTGCTCCAGTCTACCTCATGGGACACACAACACAATGGCAGGTCGGATTCACATTTTCCTGAACACATAAACCAAATGTATTCCAATACAAAGCAAGTTTAGCTTTCTCATCCCCCTTTTCACAGATATTATATCATTGTGTAAGGAATTTCCAAGACAAAAGAGTAAGTTTCATCACTTACAAGTGTACTTTTGCATCTATAATTTGTTTTTATTAAAAAAAAAAACATGCTATGCAGTTTAAAACTAACTTCAATAGCTTAATGAAGCTAATTAAGACTCTTAATTAAGAACAAATATTGCCCAAAACGTCAGATCTTTCAGAATACTAGGTATTTTTGAAGGAAGTGTTTTATTCAATTCATAACTCTGCATCCAAGAGGGTAACACAATGCTATATGATCATACTCTGTCTGAGGAGATTTCAAAATTCAATTAAAAAACACCCCAAAACCTTCTTGTTAGAACTGCACTTTTATTGATGCTGACTTCATGTTTGGTGGCACTACAGTATAGGATGCTAGGTTAAGTATGCTGTGAGTCCATTGGATAATTCTGAATTCCACTTATGTGTTTTGTTTGAATGGCTTTGAATGAAGTAAGCATTGTGTATCAGCCAAAAGAAATCCACTTTGCATGACAAAATGTGTCTTTGGAAAAGTTAAACAGTGATAGATTAGTGAAACAAAGGGAAGAACTGTGTTTATACAAATTGATGGGAAACGATGGGCCTGGTCGACAGGTTTCACCAGCTTTGGAGGAAAGCCTGTTTTCTAGAGGGAATACAAATGAAGAATTTCACAGGTGAGTTGCCTTAAATGCTACTGGGTTTCTTCATAATTTTAATGATTAATAAGAGAATGATTTTTATCCCCTATCTTTGCAGACAGAATTCTTCACTTGAACATAAGGGATCTCTATCACACTGGTAAGAAAAAAGGAAAGGTCCTTCAAGGAAAAGTTGTGTGGAATCCAAGTTTTTAAGATGAAAACAGCAACAGACTGAGCATGTGGCCATCCTGCTGGACTTCTAGCAAAGTATCTGGATATCCTAGTTAGAGCTTTTGAATTAGAGAAACTGAAAGTGGCAGTCTTAAGAGCACTCTTTTAGGGCCATTCAGAAACCCTGAAAATGCATGTTATATATTTAAGTCTAAACAGTAGTTGACTTTCTGTGCTATTCTGCTATCTAATCAATGTTTCTTATGATTTTATTCTTTTGCTGTTCAGTTAAAAAATGAAGGAGATAGAACAAAAGCTGTTGAAGTGATAGACGCAATGTATTTAATCTATCACTAAATTTTATCAAACTTAGTGTAATTTATGACACTTATAATTAATCAAAGGTTTACTTATAATATCTTTACTGAAACTGTAAGAGCAAGATTCAGGAAGTCATAAATTTTATAGAGTATAGAGGCTATGCTACAACAATATAGCTTATATTGTATTCATTTCAAGTAAAAAAATTTAAAGTCCCTAATTAAAACAGAGAAACTATTAAATAAACTGGAAAATAATAAACATAAATTGATTTTATCTTTAATGCTCCACAATAGATGAAATCCAATGTTTTAAAATGATATTAGAGAGGATGTGAAAATTATGTTCCCTTTCCCAGGCTTTAATATCACCATTTAAACTCTTTAATTAAAATGCAAATTCATCTATAGAGGCAGATGTAAAGACAAAAGCTTTAGTGAATATGGAATGTCTGAGAAATCATTAGCCAACATCATAGCATATTAGATTACTGCCACTGAATTGGAAATATAATGTTCACTGTGATGAAAAGATTATAAATTAAATCAGACGGTTGTACCACCTAGTGTTTTAATTTCCGCAAATTTCACTCTGAAAAATCCTTAGCTTAAAACACTGCCTTCCCTTTGTATGGTTTTTCACCAAAGGAGTCTTTTGTATGTCATGTTCTGTCAGCTGGCAAGCAGGGTCAATGCAGTCAATGCGTCATATATATGCTTTTATAGATATCAGGCATCTATATATAAGGCATATATATATGCTTATATAAATAAATTAATGACAGAAAAATAAAACAGTGCTTCCTGGGAATGCGAGAGCTCAGCAAGTGGACAAGTAATGGACTCAGAGATACATTGGCTTTCAGTAGATTTCATTAACTAAATAGTTTTTAGTCACGAATAAGAGATCTACAAACCAAGCACATGCATATTTCTGTACAGATATGCAGACACATCAGCACCCATTGCTACCCACAGCTGCCAAGGCACCCGTATCTGTGTTCAGGCTGCACTCCCCAGCTGACAAGGTGTTGAGATGTTTACAGTGATTTGCACTTTGCCACATTGCTTTGTTTTGTTCTCTGAACAGGCACCTTAAATGTTAGTTAGGTATGAATATTCCTGTGCTTTTCTCCATATTGGTGAAGACAACATAAGCAGGTGACATGGCTGTGCTTCCACAGATGTAATCTGAATGACAACTCCCATGTCTCGCTCACCCACCTGTATCTGCCCACCCTCTCATTTATGCGAGCACAACTGCTTAGGAGCTGCAGTCCACCAAGCTGTGCACTGATTCAGCTTAAAATACTGTTGTTCTGGGAAAAGTGAGCAGACAGCCCCGGCTGGAAGTCAAGGTGTGTCTCTCAGGTCATCTGAGCCTGCTTAATAGTCCTCCCCATGAAAGGGCACAAGGTCTGCTTGTCCTCTGCTACCCATTTTGACTTGGAAGCTTCCATGCCATAACAAGCATAACCCGACTTTCCAGGTTATCTGTAAAGCTTAGGCACTTTGCTTTGGAAGTTTATTTTAATGCAATATCAAAGCCTGTAATAATTTTCTAAATATGTGACTACAATCACAGGCATGATTTTTAGCGTTTGGGTCATGCTGAGTGTTGACTGCATTTAGTTCCTATTATCGAACTATTGAGCGCTCAGTAATTCACAGCATCCTTTAGAGCTTAAAAGTGCAACATAACACGTGGTCTGGTGTAGGCAAACACAGACATGTGTTACATCCCACACATGGAATGTGCAATTTAAGTGTAAATGCCAAGATCCTGTGGGTTTCTTCTCATGAATGAGCATGCCAATCTCAATTAACCCCACAGTGTTTATTTAGAAAGTTAAGATCTGAGGGCAGCATAGGATGTGAGCCACTTCAAATACAGACAACTGCAGTACAAATTGCCTTATATTTCTTTTCTAGATGTAAAAGTGATAGGTGAAAACACATCTTAAGTGAGTGGTCCTAGTTTTCATGGTCCAATCCTTTGCTGACAAGGGCAGACTGTAACATCTTTGTGACAATACTAGCTGTGTGCTGCAGTAAGATTTTAAAGGGTTCTCTTTAGTCATATTTTATACAGCTACTGCCTAATAAAATATTTGATCCGCTACTGACATCAGGTGGATGAAAGGAGACTTTATGCTTACAATCTATTGCAGAGTAAAATGAGTTCCTTAATTCATCAGCCTAGATTATTGTCCCCAGTATAATCTAAACACAGCTGTCACCTCCACACAAATTTGACCTATCATAAAGCAGTGCATCATAGCCTTTCTACTCCAAAAGCTGTACTGATATAAGCACCTTTTGATTCCCTGCCTTCCCATCCTGGATCTCCTCCAAGGCTGTTCTGCTGTCCATTCTGCTGGCACAACAGCTCATGCAGCTGGATGGGTCAGGTATGGTCCAGCTAAAAAACAACTTTTCTTTTTCCTACCTTATTTTTCAGGGGCATTAGTTGTCTGATCATCCTGTGAGGAGCAGGGGCTGTACTCAATCATCCTTATGTGTCCCTTCCAACTCAAGACATTCTATGATTCCATTCTGTGATTTTGTGATCTAGACCACTATCTGTGCTGCATGCGACCATCACTCTGCAAGTGGTAGTACAACAGAGTACAAGTACAGAAAAGCTGGGGGCTTGCTGCTGCTGGAGAAATTGAAAAGCCTAGTCTGAACTTCTCTTAGTTCTCTAGATTTCACCCCGTTGGCTCTAAACCAGCCTGGCCCACTGGAAATATATTCCCTCCCATCTGCTGTGCAGCAACAATGGCCACGGGTGCTGAGTTACAAAGCAGAAGAGAGGACTGATTCCAGAAGAACAATGGCTGTGCAAAAGAGCTGCAAGAAACTCTGATATCTTTTATTGATGCAGTAAAGCCAATCACAGCTGGGTAAAACAAAGACACACACACAAAAAAGATATTAAAATTGTAGGAAAGAGTTTTCTCCTCCACAAAGATTACTAATTATATAATACTCTGGAAGAAGCAAATATGAAATTTTAAATATATAAAAGGAATATAAAAGAATACAGTTAATAATGAAGAAATACAGATAGCTACTTTATTTTCCCTGTAATTTTCCCTTATTTGTACAAGTAAGATTGTATTCTATCATTGTTACCTTAAAAAAGATAAAATATGTTGGAAAACATCACCTTGGTTTTGTACCAACACATTAAAAGGAAAACTAGAAAGGATATAAAATCCCCAAAACCGTAATTCATCTGAAATCTTTAGTGAAATGCTTAGAATTTTCTAGCAGAGACTGAGTAGTGACAATTATTTTACTGACTACCTGGGTGATTTACAAGTTGTTAATTCTTCTATGTCTGTTATAAAGCAACTGTATATTGGAAGAGAGTCAAGGACAGTCTATACCAGCTATGTAAAAATTCTCAGTTAAAGGTGCTCAATTATGTTCAGCTGTAATGTAAATACATGTGCACTAATCAAGGCAAACACAGCTTTAGATACTTAGAAAAATATTAGCAAACATGAGACCCTTGCCCGAGTTGCAATTTGTAGCTGTCTGGATACTCCTATGTGAAATTTTATCAATCCTCTTTCTCATGGCTTTTCCCCCTGTACTACTCTGTACTAACAAGCTTCTTTCCCCCCACCCCCCCCTCCCCAGAGTCTTGAATTTTCATGAAGCAGGTGGAAATGAATACCTTTAAGGAATTCACCCTCCACAAAATCTGAATGAAATTAGATTATTTTCAAATGTTATCAGGTCAAAGGTAGACCCCACATTATGCATGCCTGCCTCCAATTAAACACACGCAGCGTAATAATACTGGATACTTCATTTCCATGGGAAAAAAAGTTAACTGGATTTCACTTAAAATCTTCACCAGAGCTGGTAAGCATCATCACACATGTGATCAGAACATGACAACTACAGCTTTCAGAATCATATATGCCTTATATATATTTTTTAGCATGAAGTCTGTTAAAATTTTCCATTGTGGGTGTGCTAAGTACTCTAGGATATCTCTCTGTTCATTTGCACACAGACCTTGCAGACTTTGCTGAATTGTTGTGCCTTATAAATTTACTATTTCTCTTTAAACTGACAAGTATAGCATGGAAAACATATTGATGCTCCATATGGCTTGAAAGCTTGTAAGAAATTTTGTTCCTAAAGTTGGCATATTTCAATGCTTTTAGAGCTGCGAAAGCCTTCTATGTCTGCCAGCTTTCTCTACCACTACAGTTGTGAAGCAGTGCTTATCACTGGAGAATACCACCTGGTTCCATGATCCTGTATGCTGTTCTTCCACATTTCCCTCCATGGATCACCTGTCAATGAATCACCAAGGAAACTTGTTACCAAGAGCTTAAACTACACTGAATGGTTCTGCTGACTGGCAGCAGACAGTGGTATTCACTGGACCACTCAAGCGTGTTATTTCTTCAAATGCTGTGCTTCTGTCATGTTGAACGGCTGTGTTACGCTGTTTTTCATTCTCATTTGTCATTTAATTTCAATCTCATCTGACTCACTGGTGTGGGTATGATGTCTGAGCTTCTGCCATAAAGTCTGTGTGAGGCTATTTTAACAGATATGAAAAGACAAAATGCAGTTCTCATTCTTTTCACTTGTCATTTATGTTGAAGAATTAGCTTTTTCATTAGTTTAGCTTGGGCATATCATGTTCTGGATGAATGAAAAAGAAAGTGAATCCTTTCCCACTGCTTAATGTTCACCTACAGCTCACATCAGGCTGTAATTTTCCTATTTCAGTGCTGCCAGTCTTCACAAAGGTTCAGGGACTACTAACACAAAGCTCATGACTCATCTAGACCTCATTCTAAGGTTTAAGCTGCAAACTGAGTGCTTCATACCTTTTTTGAGATGCCTGCCAGCACCAGGAAAATATTTTCTGTGACATCTTGAAGCCCTCCAGAATACTACCTTTGAAGGCTTGGGTCAACTTCTGCCTATCCCACCTACTCTCTATATCTATTTTGGACCCTCACTTGTATGTGTTTTCCCAGGGACTCTGCTGGGACTGCAGCAGTTGGTGAGGTGTCCTGGCCAGCTATCTGCACTGTCCCAGTGTGGCTCATTTCTTTTTATCAAATGTAAAGAATGAGGATCATCTCATTTGCTCTTGGACATCCACTCACAGATCTAAGGCAGTAGCTTCTCATAAAAGGCGCTGTATCCATTAGCCAACCCACCACAGCAGTTCAAAGCTGATCTCACCAAATATTTTAAGCCACCAGACGTCACTGCTCCCTAACTTTACTGAGCAGAGAGTCCTCCACAGACAGTTTAGTTACCTTTCATCCTGATGAAGCTGAATGGTTTTATGAACTCTTCCTACTTAAATGAATCTATCACACTAGTGATCATATTAGTGCAGTAATTTAGTATTGGTTATAGTTTCAAGATTCCAAAATCTAAATTAAAGAGGGTTTATTTTGTTGTTATTGTTGGGTTTCGGGGTTTTTTTGGTGGGTTTGTTTGGGTTTTTTGGTTTGTGCAGTCTTTTGGGGGTTTTGTGGGGTTTTTTGTTTTCTTTTGCTTTCTGTTATAGCTACCTTTCTATTATTATAAAACCAATGACTACCTCCTATTTGAAAACCTGACTTAGATATTACTGGCACATCTTTGCTCAATAATGCCAACTTGATCTTTTTTTTTGCAAAAATCCAGCAGTGGACAGTGATAGAATTTACATGAGGATAAAACTGGCATAAAAAATGAAGGCTAAAACGGCTCAGGGATACTTTGACTAATCTGAGATATTTACTGACATGAAAACCATAGCAGAGCTATGGAGATAAAAATCTATTTAATCCACTGATAGATTAAAAACAGATGATAGTTATCATCTATCCAAACACCACAGATTTTTAACAATCGTGAAGAAATGAAGGGTGATTTTAGAATGTGATTACATTAAAAATAACAGTATTTCCATTTTGAGTGTGCATTGTATGCTGACGGACATCTGACGAGATTCAGAGATTCTGTTAAAAGTCACATCACCATGTCATCATTTCAAAATGTCATTATTTTATTCAGAGACTGTTCTTGATAAATACTTAAATTCAGGATAAAAATTAAAGAACTGTGTGTTATTCTTCCTATTACTGATAATAACACCTGCTAAGAAGTGTATTTAAATCTACTGTGAACCAGGCATCACTATAACAGTCGGTAAGGCTTAGATTATTTCTCAGTATAGGATTTGATGGTAAATTTACTGCTTCCAGTTATAAAAAATAAAAAAAAGGAGAAAATATTTGTTTTCACTCTTTGTTCAGGCACTGAATTTAAGCATTTCGGATCAATGGTCCTTAAATCTAAGGTCTTAAGGATCACTTAGGGCATTCAGGCTGGTAAGGATGTAATTAGAGCCTTATTAAAGCAAATGGCAAAACTTCTGACTTCTTTGTAGCCACAGAGCTCATAAAATACTGCCTTCCTATACATGTAGCCCCATTCATTTCTGTAGGTCTGATTAGGTGTATAAATTTTGACTTGGCTGTCTAGTTAACAGAAATAGTAATGATAACAAGGAGCAGTGCAGCAGTGCCCCTCGTGAAGGCCAGATCTGCAGCACTTATTTTGAGTGGAATGTCCTCATAGGCTGAAAGATTGAAATTGCATGTTAAAGGAGTAAAAAACTGAAACATGTTCTAGAAACAGATTGAAGACCTGGCACAAAATGCTTGTTTGGAACAAAGAGGAAAGCTTTGATTACAAGGCTGGGAACATTGTATGACAGCCTTTAAGTTGGAGGAGTTCAGGAAAAATTTTTAATAATTCTGAAGTATCATGAGTTACTTCAAAGATAAGGAGTGTTTGTTGAGCAGAAGCAGCATTATCCTTTAATCTTTGCCATCTACCTTTTTTTCCTAGGGAAAAATGATCTTTACACTTATCTTTTTTTCTTCCCTCAAAAATGTTTCAATAAACTTTCATTGACATTAGCAAAGATGTATTTTAGGACAGTAAGACTGATGCAAAACATGACACAATATATCGACAATCTCTTGACAATTGTCAAGATTGTCTTTCTTGATAATCCATTTTTTTAAAAGAAAAAAATATAATGCTGACAGACTGAGTTTACACTAGCAGCTGTAATGCTGGATCATATGCTTCCATCCCCGTGTTTCATCACAACTGAAATTGTTTGCCTTCCCATGTAGCATAAAGGTGACAAATTAAACAGTACCACTGTAAATCCAGATTGTCCTTCTGGCTTAGCTGGCATAATACAATCATGAACCCTAATCAGATCACGATCTGATCAAAATCAATCTGGTACTGCTGAGTAATGCAGGAAGGATGATACTGCTATCACAGAATCCTGCAGCTAAGCTTAGATGCCATTAGAAACTTAAAAGCATAACATACAAAATCCTTCAGAAGTTATATTTAATGTTGTGGTCACAGGCGAAGTTTACTTTTTAATACAAAGTTTGTATTGTTATTTATCACAAAGCAGGGAAAAGTTCCTTTCTTATCTTTTCACTCATTTGCTTTCAGCCATACATTTACAAGATGTGGTATTTACAGAGAAATTAATGTCAGCTATTTCAGGATTCATTCCTTCAGTGACCATACCACTACTTTGTGAACATGTTCTACTGCACTCCAATTATTCAAGACAAAGCTGCCTGGTTTTAATTATCATTAAGAAACCTAACTTAGAATCCTATTCATTTTGACGTGATTTATATCACTGTGACAGTTTTCTGCTTAGAAGTCATCTAAACAGCAGCAATGTTGCTTAGACAAGAATGACAGTTTGTCTTTCATTTAACCTAAATTTACCAGGAGTGTATTATAATGAAACCTAATTTATCACATCACAACCTTTTCATCTCTTAAGTAAGAAATTCCCCAAATGCTTTAGTAGTTTTGATCACTTAGCAGCACAGTAGCAAAGATTTTAAATGTGAAAACAGTTATTAGAAGAAACAATACTGGGCTAAAAATGCTAAAAAGACAGAAATCTTTAAAGTCTTTCTATCTTGATAAAAAGTCTGAGAGCAGGGGGAAGACAATACCTGCTCTCAGATATCACTATAGGGCACCACAGGCATCTGTGCACCCTCTTCAATGGACAGATAACTATCAGACATGACCTTAAGGCAGTTATGGCTGCATATCTTCTGAAAACTAAGTTTTTATAGATTACTTACTCTTTAAAAAAGATATGTCTTTGGGAAAGCTGCATCTCTGGGAGGAAAGTCCTAAAGCACAACAGAATCTTTCCTATTACAGTAATTATTTTCTTATTCTGTGATAGCTGCCGATCTACCATAAATTAGACAGAAAAATAACAAATGTCCTACATACTGTCCTCACACTTTAAAGAGTTCTTCCTGAGTCATCCCCTCTTTGGCTGCACACATAGATGCACGTATACATATACATTTGCATATATATTTAGGAGGTACACTTGGAAGTTAGTGTCTGGCCTGGAAAACTCTCCTGAATAACTGCATTCTAAGGTTTTCCTTTCTTCTTTGCTTTACCTTGTAGGTTTTTTTAATTAAAGTTTTCCCATCTTTTTGTGAAATTACAGTTACTGCTGTTGGCATGATGAATAGCCTAACGCAAACTGCTGGTCATCAAACACAGGATGTGACAAGGACATCTGACTGTCTGCAACCAGAGCCCTGGAAGCTGTGAGTATGTCTGTACTACGCAGCTAGTGTCCTTGCTGTAATATGCTGCTAGAGTGTCCTTGCTGAAGTCAGTTCTGCTGTTATTTCCTATTACTTACAACTTTATAAATGGCAAACTGAAGAAATCTTTTCACTCAGTCAGAAACCCTAAACCCATAATCATCACTTCCTAAAACTACAAGCAAAATCTAAACAGCATCATGGAGTCAACTTTCACTACTACTACGCTGGAGCTCAATTGAAAGGAGGAAATTTATTGTGAATAATTTACTTAAGACAGCTAATTTACTTAAGACTGCTTTTTATGTCTAAGTAGTTAGCATTTCAATTTCCTCTGTAGGTATTTAGGGTTTTTTCTATCCTCAAAAAAGCCCAAAATAAAACCAAAACAGTAATTTATTTAAAAATGGTGCTTAATACAGCTCATTTTATGGCAGAGACAATTTCAAAGTTTAACTCTATCTAGAAATCACATATGTATGCACAGAAAAAAAATCTGTAAACTTGCAGACGATGCTTTTGTGGCTTTATATATGAAATGGAAACAGGTCAAAACCTCTACTGCATCTCCCCTCTTTTATAAACAAGAAAAAAAATCACCATCGTAATACTGGCCTTCACCTTCTGTCCACATCTCTGTTTCTTGATATTGATTTGCTGCATTAGGGATCCTCTATTGCACAGCGTATGGAAAATGAGCTAGGATTGTGAAAACAAACCCAGTGAAGGTAACAGTTGTTACCAACTGCCTTCTCATGAGCATACATCTCTTTACAATCTAAATATTAATATGCCTGGCTCTCCAGATTTTCCATCTTGATATGCATAATCAGAAATCAGAGGCATATTTTAGTGGAAAAGCTTGAATATTATCATAGAATCATAGATAATATGACACAATATAGCATCTTCTTGCACACCTCTTCAAATTTCAAGTGCTCTTAAGATATAAATAAAGTTGTCTATGCTATAATAGCCAGTGTAGGGCATAGCACATGGTAATATAAACTAAATAGGAATAGATTGTGATGTAGTACTAGATAGGTAAACGTAGAATTAGTTCCTTCTTGTTAAAAGTTTCTAGAAAATAAAAGTTTTTAAAAAATTTGTATTTTCTAATCCTTACTCAGAAATTTCTGAATGCCATATGGGCCCACACAGACTGATATTTCACACAGATATGATCATCAAATCCTTGTCCCTTGAGGCTTCTTAAAAAGAAAATCCAGCCACTTTCAGGTTCCTTTGCCTGAAACCTCAGTGGGACTAAGCAATCATAACTCCCAGGAAAACTAACAGAACTCCATAATTTCTAAGAACTAAACCCATTAGAAGTAATAAAACATGATCTAATAATTAATATTTGAGTCAGGATCTGTAAAATCCACAGGTCACATCCCTGTAGCAGAAACAAATACTTTACCTTCCCCTAGATGAATTGACTGTAGTTACCACTCATGTAGAGTGCTTTTTCCAGGTCAGTGTGAGAATAACAGAAGAATTAAGAAAAAAAAAAAAGTCAGAAAATTTCCTCTTATTTTCAAATGCTGTAGTGCAAGACAAGGTCTAAGCATTTCTGGCCTTCATCTTTAACAGCATTACTCCATAATGCACATAAATAATAGCAGTTAAAATTAGTCAGCAGAAAAATATTTTCTCCCTCAAATCATAGATCAGATGCTTGTCTTGGAGCATTGCAGAAAACTGCTATTTCTAAAACAAAATTAATTACAGTCCACAACTTTGAAGCACCTTTACCTTGTTCCCAGCGATTTTAGAGCTCTTGATTTAGAGACAAAATATATCCTCAACATGCTTGCTCCGCAGACTTTGTATAACTCTTTGTTCTGCTAAAGAAACTTCAGTGGGAGGCTTGCCATGCGTTGCAATTATATGAAATGCAAACAGAGGCACGAAGAAACAGCTGTTTTCCCAATATAGCAAATTCTTTTGGGAAATTTGTGCAGAAGGAAGCAATAAATGCATCAGCAACCACTGACATACTCTGATAATTACTGCAGAGCAAAAGAACATCTGCATGCAAGAAGGACTAAAAACAACACTACAGATAATGAAAAGAAAAATGAAAGGAAAGAAAACAGCCTTATGATGTGGAGTGGAAGAAAAACATCCTCTTTTTCCTGAAGAGATCACTAGCACACTGCTCAGGAATTTAATTCTGGCACATTTTTGATGCTTGACAGTTTGTGCTTTTTTTGACTGAAATAATTTATGCTCCATTCAGCATCAGAACCTTCCCTACTTCTTAAAAAAAAACAAAAACAAAACCCTACCTAGAACCTAAGACAGCCAGCTGTGATATGCAATGGAATTATTTGCTACCCAGCATCCATTCCTGGGCAAGCCCATAGCAAGTCAAATTCACCTTGCATTTTATTTAAATCAAATGAGCATTCTAGATTCATCCTAAGACAGGACATGAAAATATTATGCAAAACAGTAAGCCATACTATCTGCTTGATAACTCTGCAAAAGTTCACAGGAGAATATGAAGCAGTATGTTCAAGTACATGTTGGAAGGTTTGAATAAACCAGGTGGCTGGAAATCTTACATTTTTCTCAGAAGAATAATTAAGCTTTACAATTGTAGGCTGCTTAGGGGTAAAAATGCCCAGCTAACTTCTCTGATATGTTTCTGTTTTGTCTTCCCAAAGAAATGGGACCCAAGGGCTACAAAATGGATTATTCTGGATGTGAGCTGCTCTTGTTACAAGTTTCTTTTTTCATAATTTCTGACTGCTATTAGCCACCCAACCCACCCCAAAAAGTCCACAAAGAGGAACTAAGTACTTCTGAGGGGGCTTGAAATTGTCAGTACTTTTTCATGGTTTATGTCACTGTGAACTTTACAGAATCAGACTGGGACTGAAAGTCACCCTACATCTACTTTGACTTTCTATGATTCTATTAAATGCATATGTTTTTCTCTGCTTTTAAAATAGTTATAAAATCAAAATTTTAAACTTGAGAAATTTTAGGGAGTAGGTATAGAAAACATTTATAATCCAGATAAAATTAACCACTGCTACTAATAATATGTGAAGTGCAGAAGTCACACGAAGACAAAAATAACAGGAAAAGAAGAATCATGTTAATAGCTATAACATAAATTCCATGTGTCACAAATGTAATTCAAGTGAATGATGATGATAACAACCATTTTACCAGTGAATTAAATGCTAACACTTGATAAATGGAGTTTGTTCTCATCAGGGAGTATTTTCCCTCCTTGAAAAAAACAAACAAAAAAACCAAAAAGATGCAAAGTTTTCCTTTTAGGCTGCCTTCAGATCTTACACATTTAAGAGTGTGTGTTCCTCTTATATAGACAACATGTCCAGTTGGAATTTTAATTCCCACGACCCATTGATGGGAGGAAGTTATCACCTCCAGAGCCCTGAAAACTGAGGGAATTAAAAAAGACATTTTCTGCCAGCCAGCTGATTGGGTTTTTCTTCTGTCTCGACTGTTTATATCGGTAGCTCTTCTGCTGCTTTCTCTATACTTATAAAGTACCTGCAGAAACAGAATCCTGGTCTTTGTTCGTAGGCACTGCTATAAAAAACATGGACCCAGGGGCCAGTGAACACCAAGCTGACCATGAGTCATTGTTGCTCTCTCACAGTGATCAAAGCAATCCACACTCTCAGCTGCATCATGGAGAGAGTAAGCAGCAGGGAAATGATTCTTCTCTACTCATGGAAGAGGGGTTGGAACTAGATGATTTTAAGGTCCTTTCCAACCCTAACCGTTCTATGACTCCTCTATTTCGCACCTGTGAAACCTCATATGGAGGACTATGCACAGTTTCAGGCTTTGCAGTACAAGAAAGACTCACAGCCAAGGCCACACAGATTGATTGTTAATGGGCTGGATTATATGACACTGAGATGCTGCAGAGAATGCTGACATCTTTAAGACTGGCAGGAAGAATATTAAGGGTCTCCTCTGCAAGGCTCTCTAAGAGCTGCCTTCCACTGCCTATGGATACTCATAGAGAAGATGAAGCCAATCTTTCTTGGATGCACACAGTGAAAAGACAGGAGGCAAAGTACAATTTAAGGAAAATTCCTTAGACATACAGTATTAAAGTTTACCATAAGAGAGGTTAAGTGCTGGAGCAGCATGCCCAGAGAGATTGTGAAAGTTCAGCTGTGGGGATTTTTACAACTTGACTGGACAAGGTCCTCCACAACTTGATCTAATTTCTTAGCCCCAATTTCAGCAGAAGTAGGTTCCTGCCAACCTTAAATGTCTGCTGATTCTGGTTCTAGGACTTGCAAGTTCAGCTGTTATGAGGCTGTTATTTATTTATTTGGTAAAGAGGAAAACATGTAGATTCAGAACTGCTATCATTCTTTTCCATAGTTCTGAGAAAATTTAGCATCTTTCAATACGGAAAGTGTACACGGGAGAAGATCGGTGAAGAAGATGATTTTCATTGTTCTCATACTGGAGATTAATCCCACACTGATTGACTAATTTGCTTGTTAAGGGTTTGGAAATCACCTCATACCCACACATTACAGTATGCATATCACTATTAAACAATTAAAACAAAACCAAAATGTTTTAACTACAAGTTTACAATTTATCTAACTATACACTTTCATTTTTATTATTTACTACGATGTTAGCTAGTAATTGGTAATTTTTTCCTTCTGTGATATTAGAAAGAAGATTTGAATTCATGGAAGAAGATTATTTTCCCAGAAAATCCCACCAGATTTCTAGTTGGGCTTTTTCCATGTAAATTTCATCTTGTTTCTAAGACTAATATTATCCATGTCTTTATAGGTAGGACAATCTGGTTTTCTGTAACTTAGAACTATGATTATCACAGGATCTAGTCATGAGACAAGGCAGCAGTAAATTTCATCAAAACACCAGCTGATTAACTGACAAATACCTTCTGTTGCAAAGCTCTTTCCAAAAAATCCAACCTTGAGGGAAGTATGTGACTAGCGCATTTACTGCCTTCTACTGTCTCACACATGCGCACAATAAACCAAGATTAGCGTTATTTTTACTTTTTTAACTACAGAGAAGTGAGTTGATTCCCTTTGGTGGCTTAATTAACAATACTTTCATTTATTTTTTTGCTTTTTAATATGCATGCTTTCTGCGATACACAAATTATCACTCCAAATGTTGCCCCTAGGTTTTGCCTTTCTTTTCAGAAATCTTTGCTTCAAAAATTCTTAATTAAAAAGAATTGAAAAATTAACTTTTTGGCCGTCCTTAAGATAATCACTTTAATATTATACTAGCGAGTAGATTTTATGTTTAGTGATACAGTGAATAGTTTTTCAGTATAAAAAAGTCATCTTAAGTTCATTTCCCTGAGAGATAGTTAAATATAATATATTTTTAGATATGGACACCAAAGGAGCTTCGTGAAAATTCTAGATAAAGAAGAAAAATGAGGTAAGATAGATAATTTTACAAGCATCAGTTTCGTCAGCTGTCATATTTTGTTGTTTAGGTGGTTAGATCTGGTTCTAATATTTCAAGTGTCAGAAGTAGATTACATTATTTAACTGCACGCAAGCCAAATTATTCTAATTATATGGTTACTGGTTTCTATACTGAGGTGTTTACAATGTGCCTAGATTTACCAAATTTGAGAATCTAGAAATTTATTTCATTTTTTATAATTAAAAGACACATCATGATTTTGTTTTATTCTTCTGTGTTTTCATGTATTTAATACCTTTATTAAGAATTCTTAGAACAGTGTAGACACCAATATCCTGGAAGTATTATGAATTAGTACAACTCAGCTGTGTCATCTCCAGCTTCACTTTCAACTGTTTACTGTGGCTCAGCCTATGATTAAAGGATCCAACCCTTGGTTAGAGCCTCAAAGCTACTCTTTATTAATTTCCACTGCAAAACATCATACAGCCAGGAATGCATGCCTCCTTTCCTCTTTAGCTTAGCCAGAAAGTTCAAGTTTAAAAACAAGCCATAAAAGAAACTAGGAGAACTACATAAAATAGTATCTGTAGAAAGTAAATAACAACGTGTGAAATGAAAGATGTGATAAGGGTAACATGAAAAATTGTGGTTTTGTATTGAGAACAATCTTTTTTCCTAAGTTTAAAGTCTTGTAGTTATTCATGGCAAGACTTGCTGCCCTGCCTAAGTCCTGTCACATAATTTTGCTTCAGCAACATTCCATGTAAGATGCAAATAGTATTTTTAAACTAGGAACACGGAGAACATCTTAAGGCAGCCTGGTAAGAAGATCCTAGCTCACATGTGTAGATGTGCTAATGGGAGGACCTTGCCTATGGTGAAGATAATGACCTGCCTACAAGGTGACCTGAGCATCGCACGGGGCTGTGCCATCCTGCCCACAGCAATGCCGAACTCCACCAGTTATTCCTACCCAGGAAGCCTACAGGCATCTCCCACTTGGCATCAGCAACTATGCCACCCACCTGTGCTTGTCTTTGTCTTGATGTGAAGCAGCTTGTTTTCATGTGAACATTTGCTTGGCAGTAGAAATGGTGCACAGAATTGCTCACTACTAGGAAAACCCAATACAAGCAGGATATGAGCAGTATGTTTTGCCCATTACTCCACCTTAAGGGTTGTAAGAATATCTACACTATCCTCTTTTCCTTTCTATTGTTAGTGCCAATAAATGGTATTTTTATTCATTACTTTGTAGAGTCTGAGTGCCTTTTGTACTAAAATCTGTAGCAAGCACTAGCCCCAGTGCATTACACCAGGCCAGCATTTTGGTCATTGAATTGATTTTTGAAAATATAAATGAAAATTAAGAAAATAAAACCAGAAACAAAACCAAAAAAACAACAGAAAAAAGAAAAAGGCATGCTCAGTTCCTGTCCTTTGGACTTGCCTTACATTGCTTATACAGGAATTGGTGTCTTGGCTCACTTAAAGCCGAAATCAATCCAGAATGGAAAAAATGCAAGTATTAATTGAGGGTTGGAACTAGATGATCTTTAAGGTCTTTTCTAACCCAAACCATTCTATAATTATATGAATTCAAAAGAGTCACATCTGAAAACTTTTTTTGGTTCTAAAATTATTTTTTTTTACTTATTTCCAGTTTATTCTTAATATCTGCAATGACAGAGCTTTTTTTATGTATATATATATATATATTTTATTTTTTTTTCCCCTGGACCTGTCATTTTTAAATAGGAGGAATCCTTAAATTGATTTCAATCAGTCCTCTGTTAAAATCACTAAATCACTTTCTTCATATAATTGCCATTGTCGCCCTTCCCAACACTGTATTTTTTAGTTTGCAGTTCTTTGGCTGTCTTCTTGAAGGGTGGATTGGATGCTGAGAAGACGTGGGAACTGAGCTTGTGTGTTATTTATATCTGCAGTTTAAATGGAATAAATATTTTTTTCCCCACAGTGTGGCAGCAAAGCCTTTTAAGAAGCTCGTCTGAAGAACAACTGGCTAAGTTGAAAACTATGAATAGCTGAAGTCAGAAACCATAGACTCCTGGTCCTCAGTGAACTGGATTCTGTTTGGAAGACTAATTCTTTGCTCTAGAATTCCAGATCACTGAAGGACCCTTCTTCTTACTTTACCACAGTTACTGATTTTTTAACGGTCCTTTTCCAATAATAAAAGTCTTGAAATACAAAACAGTTCATAAAAATTTTGCATGATGTTTTGCTGCATTATACAACCATGCTGCAGACCCAAAGGCAAAAATGTGAAAGAAACCTTCTTCTGTAATGCCTGATTGGAAGAACTTAGGAGCATGCAGGCAGGCAGGCACTAAGTGCCCTGCAGTTCAACAAATGAACCAGATACAGAAAAGGCACAGAGCATTCAAAGGCAATTTATATTGGCTTTTTTACTTTTCAGTGCCTTGCATGTGTGTGTCTCTGTGTGTGCAAATGAGCAAGAAGGCAAACAAAATCTAAATCCTGGAGAACTATAGGTGACAAAACATTTACAGCCCCAGTCTGTGATCCTCTAGATTTAGAATCACTACTTAAAAATGCAAAAATCATGACCACACTTCTGTAATCTATAACTAACTCTCTCCTGATTGCAGCAGTGTTCCAGCCCAATTTTCCATCTCATTTGAAACAAATTAAGGAACTGAGCATTTTTCATCCCGTCCACTCTCCACCTCTACTTATACTTACTAGGCACTGCTTTTCTTCTAATCAGGTCAACGCTGTCTTAACTTTGAACACACATCTATTTCGATCATCAGTTGACTTTTTACCTTCTCGCAACACTACTTACTCTTTCATTCTTGAAGTCAAATTCTTTCTTAGACATAGTGATCTCATTTTCTTGAAGGCTTAAAAGAAAATTGTTGCTATTTTGGAAAAGACTTCCCCACTCCACCCCCACCCCCCCCAGAAAATTATTTATTTATTTCAGTATGTTTCAAAGTAATCCATCACAGAAAAGACTTTATATAATCATGAAAATAATAAAAGATTTTACTATGGCTATACCAACTAAGCAAAGCTAAGCAGTATGGTTGATTTATTATCTGCAAATAGACAAAAGAGAAATTATTACATTTTAGGAAATAATGTCTAATGTGAAAATACATAGTAGTGACTGTATTATAATCAGTTAATTAAAAGTACTATTGTAGATCATCCTATGTGAAGTGCAGTATATACATAGTGTCTGGTTAAACCTATGTCTGCAGTGTAATTCAATAATGAAATTACTAGAGTATCTCTCTGAAAAGACATGTGCTCAATATGAACACATATGTATGTACTTTCCTATGCATCAGTTGTGTGAATCTAAATCTTCCTATGCTAAATTTGGATTTGTAGAAATTCAGACAATCTAAAAGGGATACAACATGTGACATTAGAGAGGTTCATTTCTCATCTAGGACTTGCTGACTCATGTTTTGAATGTACAGTGATAAATTACTTCTGGGAAAGAGTCTAATGGCGTGTATCAAACAGAAGAAGCTATTAAATTCTAATATTTAAAACTGTGGGAGGAAATCAATATTTGGCTGCATTCAAAACAGTCTTGAAAAAAATGGGGAAGTTTTTTTTATTATTACAAAAGTAGCAATTTCCTTCAACTTTTAATCTCAGCAATGCACGTAAACAGTGAATGACTCAGAACATAAATCTTCCAGAAATTCTATTGTTACTGTAGTATTCTGGTAAATCAATACAGACTTCCTGTCTTGCCACCCTCCTTTATCTTTGATAATGGAACGAGGTTGTTTTATCAGTATAAATCAGATTTACCCCTGCTTTGCTACAAATGACTTTAAATCCATTTACTATGAAACTACTGCTACAAGATCATCCATAATCAGCTCTTAACTTCAATATGTTATAAAACATTTCAAATTAATTTCAGAAATGTTTAATGAAAAGAGTTAAAGGAACAGAGCATAGTAGCTGTCTGTGTGTTGCCTGAAGCTATGACATGACCTATTGATTTTACAGCAAGGTATTACCTATGTTCAAAAGCTTGTTATTAAACTTCAGAACTTCATAATCATATGGTATAATTTGAAACGGACATTTTTAGCTAACAATTTTTAGGTTTAGTGTAGGCTAAATGTTCTACTCTATTAAATCTCTGAATTTAACAGGAATAAGGAAGAATATATAGCCAATATTCTACAAGGATACCACTGATAGCTCCGACTCCTTACTGAAGAAAGCTGTAATGATGCATACATACACACAAATATACTTGCTAGATAGTTACATATATTTTACAAAGAGAATCTGGATTGCCTGATTACTCCCCAAGTTTAATAAATACTGCTTCATTTTGCTGAATTAAAGGAGACTGCAATCTTTTATGGACTTCTGAAGGTACTAGAAGCACTCCTAAAAGTATGTAAAAGGAAAGCTATAAGATAAAAGTTATTATTGTGATGACAAAGTTCTCTATGCAGTGTTCTATTTCACAGAAATAAAAAAAAAATCCTGAAATTATTGCTTTAGTAGGATTAACTAGCACAGTCACTAGTAGTCAGCATGTACGACCACTAAAAGGAAACATCTCAAACTTAACAAGTTGAAATCAATCTGAGTAAAAATTGGACCTCTGTTTGGCTTGAAACCATGTAACAGTATCTTTTCCTGCTACCGCTTTCAGTATCTGCTCTCCAGTAAGGCAAAGTAAAGATAGCATTCAAATAAACCAAGGCAGGTACTGCAGCAACGCAAGCAAATTAGGAAAGTGAGGTAATTTTTGTCATGGAGCTCCGTACTGCTGTGAGTGGTTAAAGTTTAGCCAGCTCTTTTTACACTATAATGCAGTCATCAGGATAAATGTTCACATCCCTGCATTGTCTTTAACCAAGTCCTTATTATGCTTCATATGAGTATCAGCAAACCAGTCCATCACAACCAACAACATGCTTTAGTGAGTCCTTCCTTGTCACACTGGGAAACATCAGCACAGTGTTCTCTTAACAGATTATCTTTGCTTTAAAATCACTATAAATCAATTTAAAAATACACATACAAATAGAAGAATTGGGTTTGGAGGTTTAGGGGAGGCCTAAATTTTTACTTTCCTTCCCATCCTCCCAATGTTAGGTGATTACTTAGCCTCAGGATAGGGAAGGTCACTTCATGAGAAATAGGTTTACCTTGAATGAGAAAGAATTAAAGTTTACCTCAGAGAAAAACAATTAACAGAATTCCAAGATCTTGGAAAAGACTTTAAGTGCTCTAGAGAGGAATGAATGTTCCACAAAGGGGACATGATGGCTTAATGAAGTGAGAAATTATTTTTATATACATGCATATATCTTGTGTGTGTGTTTGCACACAAACACAGAATACAATTTTCTTTTATTGGCCAATACTGCCTCTACAAACAAGCATTCAATAAAACAACACAGCTATAGTTTATCTAGTTATTCCAACTGTCTGTTTTTCATGTTGTGAAACAAGTAATAGCATAGGAATAATAAGTAAGACAAAATGTTTTGAGACAAAGTATTACAGATATTTTTAAAAACAAAGCTAGTGTTCATTGGGTAATACTATCCTATTAGTTTTTGAATTCACATTATTATACATACATATATGCACTTCATATAGTTTAATATTGTAATAGTATCTTTATGTTCCATGGGTTTAAAAGATACTGTGAAGCCATAATTTTGGTCTCATAGGTAGTGTCTCTAATTACTTGTCCCTAAGTGCACAGTTAGACCATCTTCACGAAAGGAATGAGGACATGTTATTTTGATCATATTCTGTTAGTTGTCCCTGCCTTGTTTTCTATAATACACTAAAGCTATACAATGGACCCAAAACCATCATCCCATATGGCCTTTCCAACAGTTTTCATCAACACTATATTCAAGTGTTTCACAAACACTGCTGAACATGCTGAACACAGAAGAAATGGTGACTTGTCCTGTCAATACACTGCATCAGGCTCTCTAAGTTATAAGACCACTAAACGTGCATGAGCCAAAACATTTAACTCCACCTAACCAAAACTGGAGGAGCAGTGAGCAGTTAAAACTTTTTCAGAAAGGTAAAAGATTTTCCTTCAATTTCTCCATAACCGCAGTAGGGGGAGGGTACTTTACTAGATTTTACAAAGCCTCACTTGGAGTTTACCCCGATCTCTTCAGTTTGCTTATTAAGTCATCCCCTTTAATTAATCCCAGTTTAGCACAGTTTTATAATCATTTACTCTAAATGGAGTGCAGAAAAAAATAAAATAAAATAAAATAAAATAAAATAAAATAAAATAAAATAAATCAGCACCTAAACAGATGTGCAGAAAGGAAGGTATTCTGGACTCTAACCTTCCCCCTTCCCAGCCATAGTAATACAGTTCTGAAAAAGCACCTTTTAACTTCAAAAAAATATGGGGTCCTAAAGAAAATAAAGGAAAGAATGAGCTGGCAGAGGCATTGTGAGATTCACTGAAAAGTTAAAAAGTTCTGGCTAAGTAATTATCCAGAAAGAAGTCGTTCAAAAGCAGGAGGCACTTTTAGAAATGTAGGGCCAAAAATGTACTTAGACTTATCAGCAAAATTAATGCCATTACTCCTGAATTGCAAAATATTTGTGTACATCTGTAGTTACAGAGATGCTACTGTGTAGAAAACTAAAACATGACCTTCAAATGCATTGTTTATTCGTGGCAGCATCTTTTTCCTACACTGTTATAAACTTTCCACTTTCTTACAGATGTTTAAACTACTTCACATTTTTCAAGCGAATATACTTGGGAAATTACTGTTTACTAATTTTATGGTATCTTAGCTCTTAGTAAAATCTAATGAGCCCTATCTTCATTCTGTAACAACAAATGAATAGCGAACACTTTCAAAAAATAAAGGTATATATTCCTCTGTAATTAATAGAAGAATTAAGTTCATAAAAGCTAGGAATAAGCATGGGGTTTGTGAATTTGGAGGGAATAAAGGAACTATTATACAAGAAAACAAAAGAAAGAGTATGCCAAGCACTAGTACCTTCACACTCAAAGAGGAAATCAGGCATAAACGAAATCAAGTGCAGCTGTGCCAAAGCTTTTGGAGGATTCACAGCACCTCTGATGTTTGGAAAAACATCTGCTTTCGGCAGAAGACAACTTACAGCTGCAATGTCCTCTCCAGCTGAGATAAAGGGAATCTTATCCTTGGCAGGGGAGGACCATGTGGCCAGTATGAACTAACACAGGACAGACACTACGATTTCTCCATGTTAGGTTAGAGGACAATTACAATTTTCTTACAAAACAGTTATTCAGCCCAATTGTGTGGGCTGAAAAACACAAACAACCACTGACACATCACCAGCTCCCCTGTAGCCCACACACCTCATGATGAAAGTGTGTGTGTTTTGATCCCATGGCACATGTGCTTCCAGCCAGGTGAAGAAAGGCCTTCCTAGATAAAAGGGCAGCTGGGAGGGATATGCAGGTCATTGGAGTGACTCATGCAGCTCTGCTCCTCTTCTTCTCCAATGCTGAGCAAACCTGACATGGACAACCCATCTGTCTCCTGTCAAGTGTAATAACCAAGCTAGTTTTATCCCATGTTAAGAAAAAAAAACAGAGGGGATGTAAATTTATAAAGTATGTGCAGCTTCGGTAACAGAAGTGTTTCACCAAAAGCGGCATATTTGCCTATTCCATTTTTAGTTTAAGAGGGTTGTGCTCACAGATACTTATATTCCTTTATGAGTACTACCCATATTGGTGAAAATAACTAAGCTGTTATCCTTAAAATTTCCCTCTCAGAAAATCATGGGGGTTTTTTTCTGTAGAAATTCATGACTACCTCATATTTACTTTTTTCTTCCCAGCTTCTGGCACTCAGAGCAGAAGACCATTTGACACAGGCTTTCGAGAGTGCAGAGCCAGTCATGCTGCCTTTGTTTGAGGCAAGGAGTGCAGAACACTCCATTGCTTTATGTTGGTGTTGTCTGGTGCTGATCGCAGGGCTGTCAGAAAAATGCTTTATTTATAGCAGGCTGCTGAGTCTGTCTGAAATTATTCGCCTCTCACAAATTATGCTTCATGACTGGCTTTGTTATGAGAAAACACGTCTGCATAATTGATAGCAGAATACAGGAAGGTGCTAACAACTATCAATTTTGTGTTGTCAAAAGCAGCTGAGGCTGAACTGTGCTGCCTAATGTACCAGCATGAGTATTGGATACATATATAAAATTGTCTAATATAACTTGGAACCAATTTTATAATTATTTTCTTGTTTTAAAAAATATGGAATAAAAACAATGTATGGTACTGGACCTTCCACCAAAGTTTCAGAATTTGATTCTAATTCTCTGTGTATTAAGAGGAAAGATATAAGACTTTGCAAATGTTAAACATCTATCAAATAAAAGAGATAGCTAGAAATACAAATCAATATTATAAGTGGTAGAAGAAATCAAATAAAACTATTTGTTGCTTTGCTCCAATTAATGTTTAACTGTGGGATATTTCAAACTCAGTCTTTCAGGCAGTGACTACTTCTCTAATAGTAGGGACCAACCAGACACTTCACATTTTGCTGCAAGGATATAGGAAGCTTCCCTTTGGAATTATTAAAAACTCTTTGAATGCAGCTAGGGTTCACAAACCTGACAGTCTGTTGAATCTCATGCTATGTTGCATTACCAGAAGACTAAAGATCATTGGCAGCTTGATAAAAAAAATGAAATGCTCTCTCTATCAAGCAGAAAGATAAAACCTGGCAAAAATGAGATAAATGAGTATTTTTTTAATATCCCAATTTTTTCACATGGATTTTTACTGTTCTGAAACAATTATCAATCTCTCAAATCTAAGCTAAAAAGTAGCTGTCTCTGTGGATTACGAATTTAAAAACTAATCTACATTAATGACTGTAAAGTATGTCCAAACTCATAGACCAGAAAAGAGTATGATAAAAAAGCCCTAATTTCATAAATCCAACAACTTAAAAAAAATCTTTTGACAGTTAATACCAGAGAGGAATTTTCTGACAATTTTTCCTGAGAGAATTACCAGTCTCCCCAAAATAACAATAACTTATTTTAGTAGAAGTATTGTAAATGTCGTTTCTACACTGCAGAAAGATTTGACAGCATGACCACATACTGCTCAAAACATTCTGATGTGGAATTTGGAACTGTCCTTAAATGTGTAATTTCTCTGTTCTGAAATAAAATTCTGTTTAATGGGCTTAAGAAACCTCCAATACATGTGTCTGTGACTGAAACTCTTTCTGTGATTTTGTAGCATTATCCAAGCCCTAGTCACTATTTAATCTTGCTACCTATGGTAGATGGAATTCCCTGGCAGAGGGCTTTGGGCTCATTTCTGCAGTCTTTTCAGGGTTTCTTTTCTGCTATGAGATGGAGAAGAGATTCTCATTCCTCCGCCCCTCCACGCAGGATTGCAGCTTCTCTTTTTACTTCATTTTTCACTTGCAGGTAGAGTTTTTTATTTACTCAGATTGTTCTTCCTTTGTTCATTTAGCTAATCCTAAGAGAGTAAAAAGTCTTATTTATCAAACCCAGGGGTGCTTCAAGGGACAAAGACAATTTTATCATGGATGATGAATTGATCACCCACCCAGAAATATATGGGCACTTACCAATTTTAAATTGGATGTGAGGACATAAGTCAGGGTAGTATAACAGTAAATGATAGCACCACTGAAAAAAATAAATAAAAAATATGAAAAAAGTAAAATTAAATAAAACAATTAAAATAAAGAAAACTAGAGTGTTGAAAATGCAGAGCTTACCATCCAGGTCTTATTTTCATTGAGTATTGGATACAGTTTTATCAATTTGTGACAGAAGTTCAAGGTATTAGTATCATAATACTAAATTTTTTGTCTTACCCAAAACACGTACTCGTTAGGAAAGGATGAAACTGCCAAGGAAACATTTGCAGATGCCTCATAGTTTTGGAAGGACTGTAAGCACTGTCAAGAGCTGAGGTGAAGGCACTCAATCATTTCACAGTTGACAGTCCTAGAAACATTATTGCCATGTCAAGGGAATACCAAAATAACTCAGAAAAGGTCAGATGTTTACAAGTGCAAGACACAGAAGAAAGAAAGAAAGAAAAGAAAAAAGAACAAACCAACCAGTCAATTGACCAATTAGTCATGTCAAGACCCGAAAGATTTAAACAAGCAGATTAGAACTGAGAAATTTCTTCCTCTACAAGGGAACACTTTGTTGGAAGGACAGCAGAAGAACTGTATCTGATGCATTAATAGAGTTCTGGCAGCTTCTAAAGATAAACAACATGTTTGTGCACATTTGAAATTCCCTTTGGGAGAGTGTTTTACCATTTAGGTTCTACTGTTTTCAGACTTTGAAAATTTGCAAGAAACCATAAGTTTTTGATGGATGAAAGGGTACAAAGATCTACAAAAATGACTTTGTGATCAGGAAAGGAAAACTGAAAAGCACAAGTAGAGGCCAGAACTCTTGCGCTACAGCCAAATGTATACAAATATTATATTGTGTTCAAAAGAAAAAGGCACGTGGCAAAAAGTTAACCTTGCGCAGTATGGCCAAGTAACGACTAAGCTGATACTTTTCACGAACAGGAATAGCAGAACAAAGATCTTAACTTAGCTAAGTTAAATGTCCACATCAGTTACCTGATAGCAGCACAGGAATGTCCTAATGGTCACAAAGTTTTACTGAAGACTCTGAAAGCATTTAACTGAATTGGCCAAAGTCCTAAAATGCAATGGCTGTTTTCTTGGGCATGCAGAAAGAATGGCATGACATCCTAGTGAACATGAGAGGGAAGAAAGTAAAAAGAATGAGATGCTAATTCACAAGTGAAGACATAACCGGGACAGCAGAGCTTTGTGAGGCAAATCACAGGACTGAAAAATTGGTGTGGAACAGTCACTTGTTTATCAAGGTCTTTCAATGGAAAAAACCTGCAAATATTGTCCTTTGTTTCAAGAACACGTATAAATGCTAGAAAATAAACAGATTCAAACAAATAAACAAAAAAAGTTTGTTGAAAATCTTGGGGAGTGGGTGCAAATTAAAAAAGGAAAAGAGTAGACTTGCTAAACTGAGCCAGAAAGTGAGGACTTCATCTTTTATGAGGAGTTGGGGTGGTTTTTGTGAATGAGAAACCTTAAAAGCATCTAAAGGTGATGTGACAGAGACTTTAAGTACTTAGGTACCACATGAAAAAAATAAGACTCAGCTTGTCAGGATGTTACATTGGAAGCAAATTGTCATTTCAGAGTGAAGGAGCTACCATGGGAGTGGTTTTTTAGATTTGGTGCTATCTAACAGGAAAGAATGGATTAACAATATGAAGAGAAGTCTTCTGGGGAAAGCAATGACAAACTGATATGTTAGGAAAAATAATATATGACAGCTACAGAAATAAAACAGACACCCTCCCACTGCACCACTACCATCAAAACCAACAGATTTCAGCACACTGTGGAAATTGATTAAAGGTATTTTTGAAAGATGACTTCAGTATAAACATGTGCAGGTATGCTGGCAATTTATGCAGGAGAGCTACATGAAATGCACAAATTATCCCAAAGAAAGGAAATAATAGCTAATTTTATTTGGAAACTTTCAATGATTGACTGTCAAAAAGTAATGATGCAAAAAAAGAAAGGAAAGCCACATAATAAAGGAAGAATACAGAGAAAAGATATATAGAACAGAAAAAGCTGAAGTATAAAATAAGTTTCAAATTGCAAGAGACAAAAGGAACAAAAAAGAATTTTAAAATACACAATAAATAAAAAAAGAAAACAAGTGTCAGTCGTAACAGGAAATGAGACAAAACAATGCAGGGAAAGGTAAAACGATTATCTAGTACGTCCTTCACTCCAGCCTTCGCAAAAGCGTAAATCTTGACAATGCATTCAAGACAACTTAACAAAACAAAACAAAAAAATCACACACACACACACACACACACAAAAAGCCAAATCAAAAAAAACAAAACCACAAAAACCAAACCAAACCAAAAAAACGAAATAAAAAGCAAACAAAAAACCCCAATAAAAACCCCAACTGGATTGCAAGCCAAAGTATGCAATGAATGAATATTTAAATAAGATAGATGTGTTCAATTGGCTGGGCCTTATCAAATTCACCTTAGAGAAACTAGACAGTGATTTCTGAATCATTAACAATAATCTTTATGAGCTTCTGGAGGACAGGAGAGGTCCAAAAGGACTGGAGAAAAGCAAATATAGCATTTGTCTCTTATGGAGAAGAGAATGGAGGACTGATGGAATGTCAGACCAATCAGCCCAGTTTGATTCCTGGAAAGATCCTGTACTAAACTCCTTTTGCCAGTGTCCACATAATTTTCAGAACAGACTCCTCTTATTGCAAACTGTAATCCTTAAAGGAAAATAAAAATTCCACACAAACCAAAAATACCCAAAACGTGTTTGTTTGTCAAACCAGTAGAAAGAAAACATTTTTTTATAGGGTAAGTGGGCTGGTTGAGTACAGAAGGCATGGCAGTTCACAAAATACACAAGTAAAACATGCATTTCTCGCATTTATGTGCCAAGAGAGATAAACAGGGTCAATATTCTTCAACAGAGAATATGACCGCAAGAATAAAGTAATACTTTATGGGAAATCACTTTTAAGACTGACCCAGGAGAACTACCACAATTGCCAGGGAGAGGCAGAACTTACAGAATAATAGGTTTTTCCTCAATAAGAAACAAAGCTTTATAAACTGATTTCAAGTCCAGGAGTAATATGACGGTTGCACATTCTCTGCTGGCCATATAGGACTAGATTACACAGGCTAACACAATTATAAAGGCTGGACACAAACCTTTGCAAACAATCTGGTCCAGCCTCCTGCTGGAAGATCAGCCAACTTCAAAGATGGATCCATCATAAAAGTTAGTTCAGGCTGTTCAGGGCTTGTCCAGCGAGGTCTGAAAATCACTCAGAATGGAGATTTCAGTCTATCTGGGCAACCTGCTCCAGCATTTGATCACCGTCACTCAGAGTTGAGAAGTTTTATTTACAATCACACAGAATTTCCCTTCCTGTAGCTTGGGTACATGCACAAGTCTTGTTCCATCTTCTCTATAACAACCCCTTAGGTAGCACAAGTTCCTCTTTAGCTTTCTTTTGTTCAGGCTGAAAAAGGCCAGCTCTCTTGACTGCTCCTCTGTATCATATAATCCAGCCCCTTAAACCTCTGACTGGCCTCAGCTGGACTTGTTCCAGTTTGAAACCCCTCTTTGCAAAACCCAAAGCTGGGCACAGTCATCTGCAGCACTCATCCTCTACTCTCACAGAGCAAAGAGGCTCTGCTACAGAACAAAGAACCTGAAACATAGAAAAAGCTAGGTCCTTCTCTCATCTTATCAAACCTGACTGTAGGTCCTCTAGAGCTGAACACGCTTCCTACCCCATAGTCACTGTTAGGCTATAAGGTGAGAAATCACTCTCAGGCCTACTATAGCTCCCTTGAGGGGAATTATAGCTGAAATACCAACATCACAAATGTTAATTAATTAAATAAAAAATGTATTTTTAACTGGTGAAGGAAATCAATGAGAGTTTTAATCACCTTATTGTCCCATACGCTTCTCTAAACTAGTCTAGGAAAAGCCATTTCAGCCAAACTGCTGATTCTATTTTTCACCTCTTTTTCATGTTCAGAAAAGTAAAAATAACACAAAATAAAAATAGCCTCTCTTGTGTACTGCCTCAAACAACCCTCAGACAAAACAGTGCAGAAAACATCTTAGCAAATTCCCAGATCAGCACAAAGCAAGCAAGACAAGTTCCACATGCAAAGTTTCTCCCACTGTAGGTGCATTGAGAGGCAATGAGCCTTCAGTTGCCAAAGGACTGAATTTATAGTAAGCTTTATACATATATGGTTGAAGTATTAAAGTTCACAGTGCATGACTAAAGGAAACCCAACTAATCCCTATTTTTAGATTCTGTCTCACAGGTTCTGTCTGTATTCTTCCATCTCTATTTTGAATTCTTTTGGCTCTAAAATGCATGATTTTTGGCAGAGAAACAAGGCAAGGTAAAAACATTTCCAAACATTAACCATTCATGCATCTTCATCAGTCATGATACATGTAAGCATTCTTAATGCTGCACAAAACATGGATAAAAGCTATTTGCAATCCCTTTGTAAAAGCCAAGAAAAAAATTCTAGAAAAGCCATAGGGATTTGGAACTTGCATGGTCTGAAAAACCCACAATCAAAGACATGATCAGTGAAAGCAGTCGGCCCTTTGTTTTCTAAAATAGTTTCAACTGGAGCATTAAGCACAACGGTATTTTGTAGTGGAACAGAAAATTAATTACATTCTCTATGTTCTCCTCGTAGCACAGACTGTAGTTGTATTTGCGTTTATGCCCGTATTTTCTAAGGGAGGCATCCCTCCTCCACTCATATTATTTCAGGGCCAGCACAGGCCAGCTCCACAACTTAAGAGGTTTTTGTACTGGAGCAGGGCAAATGCACCTCCAACTCAGTACCTTGTCTCCACTAGCCAGAAGAAGATGTGTGGAGGAGACTAGAAAAGTGATATTTCCTTCAAGATAGCCTTGATGTTTTCAGCCAGGGCTTTCTGAGCCAGAGCTAAATCTCCTGCATCCTTGCCTTGCTGGATTTCTCTTCCATGAATTTATAAAATTATTTTTTCTGAATCCTTCTAAGCTTTGGCCAAAATAAATATCATTTACAAGTTGCCAACATGCACTGTGATAGGTACGTCCCTGGTACATTCTGAATCCTTATACTTTAATTATGAGAAACAACAAACCTCTTCATGTCCTTTCATGCCACTCACTTTTATAACCTTCTATCTGGTCTCCACCATTAGTAATTTTTTTTCAAAGCTGAAGGGCCCTGACCTGCTTAAAAATGTCCTCATACTAAACCCTTTCCATACCTTTGATCACGCATGCTGCTTTTGTCTGTATCCTTTCTAGCTTTGTATTATCCTTTACGAGACACCAGAAAAATCATACAGGATTCAAGATAAAGGCAATAGATTCATATAGTGATAAGATACTTGCTTTCGTTCTCTTTTCCTTTCTAATAATTCTTAATGTCATATTTACTTTTTTGATAGCTACTCAGCACTGAGGTGACATTTTCAGAGCACAACCTATTATAATTCACAGAGCTCATTCTTGAGCGATAAAACCAAGAACACACGCCATTTCAGATGTAATGGGAGGAATGCTTTTAACATGCACATTACATTTATGAGTACTGACATTTTATCACCCATTCATTCTACATTCTTCTGCAATTCTTCAGTGTTGGCTTTTTGCTCATCCCTAAGGGGAACTTCTCCCTCCCTGGCTGTCCCCTTTTGCCAGGATTGTGATAGCAACGAGGATGAGATTTAGACTTAAGAAGGTCACTGAAATAAAACCCAGTGGTTATAATTTTTTGTATAAAGCCTGGAAACTACTTTTTCTAGTCATATGAGCTGTTTTTCACCATGTGCAATTATGGATCAAAGAATTTATTTTAAAAACTTTTTTTTTCTTTTTTTTTGTTTGTGTTGAACGGCAAAATAAATCTCTGAAAAGACAGATAAAGAAGGTAACAGAGAACCCTTAGGTTTAACTACAGCAATAGTATTTCACAGGCTTTACCTCCGGGAAGTCAGTTACATGTGAACTGTTTTCTACCCTTGTAGAATACTTCAATCAATATTTAAGTCACAAAAGCACTTTAAAGATCATTTGACACCTTAGTTGAACTTTGTATAAGATAGTCCTTTCTGCCTGCCACTCCTGTTAGCCCTACTTTGCACCTCCTCCTTCTCTAACACTTTCTCCTGTCATGCTTTGATAATCTGTCCCATTTAGTTAACTCCACAACTTTTGCCAAGTGTTGCCATTGCACACTATGTTCAAAGAACTGAAATGTAAAGAATAAACCAGTTTTTCATTCCACAGGAGGTATTAAGATGGTTTCAGTGCTCCTGTGGAGAAGACTACCCTGCAGGTCTTTTCAGCCTTTGCACTCTCATGCTAGACAACAGCAGTCAGGTTTAGGGAGACCTAAGACATATTGATACAATGTTTTGTATCCTATCATTTGTACACAATTTCTGATGGCATAACAAACCACAAAACAAACCATCTCTCTGTGTTGAGGCTACATATGCAACACAAAAGTGTTTCAGGCCTGTCATTAACGATCTCCATGCATTTTCTGAGGCATAATCTCCTCTTAGAAAAGATCTGTAAACTCCACTTAGCCATAAAGCTACAGACGTAACAGTCTACCCACTTTACAAATTGTCACAATTCTTGTGATTCATTTGTTCTTCTTGCCCTGTAACTGAAAACATATCTTGTAACACACAGCCTGTCATACAACTTGTCTTTGCATGGGGAGGTACCCTAAGCCCTTCCCTGTGCTTCACATGGATATAGAAATTCAGATTCATTTAGTCTTTCCACTTATATAAAGTGCTCTGTGATTACCTATTGGTCCTGTAAACTCTCTGTAAGGCTTTCTGCAGCTTACACAGGGCAAACTATCTTTTTGACATTTTTTTTATGCCTTTAGCCAGTTATTTTTCAAGATTTCACTGGAATGTAATAATATTTTTATAGTTAACTGTGTAGATTTTTCTAGTTTCCTTTCTTGGACCTTCTGAATATTGACTTCCTAAGTAGTAATTTCTTTAAGCCTTTTTATTTAACACCACCTTTTATTTCCCCACTAAAATCTGTTTTGATATGCTAGTCTGGGTTTTTACTGAGCCTCTAATTTGACATTTTAAAATCAAAATTATCCCCATTACATTTGAATGTACTTCACCCTTGTGAATGGCCCTTTCAATTTTCTTTTGATGAACTCCTAATTTTAACATAAATCTTTTTAAGTTAGGCACTAATATAATGAGTTGTTCTTGTCAGAATATTGAATCTAATTACATTATACTGACCTAAAGAGTTGGAGAGTAGCTCTTTGACAGTAACATTTTGAACTGGATCCTGCGTACTCTTTCCAATCAAATAAATTTCTTCTTTTCTTGTGATTCCTTAAGTAGCTGTTACACGGGACAACCATTTGTGGGGTTTAAAAACTTAAGTTTAGAATCACATTTAACCTATTTTCAATGGGACCAATGGAATTTTCCCATTGTAATTGTATTTTTTAAAGTGTCATGTCCTGTGGCATACTTCAACTTAGATTCACATATTAAATTCTTATATTTGTTGCTGAATACTAACAATAAAAAGTAACCATGTATTACTATTTAAAATTGTTCTTCAATACGGAACATATCCTTCAAATAGGATGGAATGCCAAAAAAGCATAATGAAATAGTAGCAATGTTAAACTTAAAAAATCCCCAAGCCCTATAGATTGACACCCATGGCATCAGAAAAATGTCTGTAAAAAATCATCCCAGAGCCTGACTCGTATTTGTCACAATGCACATGGACTGGGAAGTTTTGATTTATTATTTGCATTATTTATTAAAAATTACTTTACCAAAGAGGTTAATGCTAGTAACTTAAAGCATTTTCCAAAAAAACCCCATGACATAAATTGCCTTGTAAAAAAGAAAGGTACAGAGTACTGAAAGTTTTATGAATATTGCTAAAATGTGGCAAACTAGAATAGAATTTTGCTTCAAGTACAATTTGCATACTTCAAGAGCACAAAATCTCAAAAAATGCTACAGAAAGGTAAAAATATTTACTCTCAATGCTCTCATTGTCCTTCAAATTTTTATTTCAACAGTTTTATAGAGTATGGTGAATGAAAGGTTACTTTAACCCATCAGTGGGACTTAATAATATTCCTAGGGATAAGCCAAATAGAGGTTCAAATCTTCATTCTTCCAAGGTTTCAGCATTGCCATTCTGAGGCAAGTCATTTCCACCTCCTATTATGCAAGGGTTAAGAAACTGATGCCAGTGATTTTTAGTTAAACCTCTTTTGCAGTTAAAAGCAGTGAATGCACATCCCTCATTCTGGGATATAGTTCAGTCACTTTGGGGAAAAATGACCCCAACATCAGCTCCTCATTCTCTCAAAGGCCTGTGAATTTAAGCCAGGGGTTTTACTGAATGCATAAGAAGACAAGCCTTGTTATTTGAACACACATATTCCTTCCTTGAAAAGTCTTAAAACCTTTTTTACTTTTGCTTGATTTGATTGACTTGCTGATCAAACTAAAAACATATTAAAAACAAAAATATATTTAAAAAAAATACTACTAATAAAAAATTATATTATTTATATCCCCAAATTCTTTTATCACAGCAATGAAGACTGGAGATGTGGCTGTAGATGATGTGATGGATTTACATAACCTTAGAAGCCTATTCTGTCAGTGCTCACCTGGTATATCTATGCCTGATGCTTTTAAAGAACAAAGCATTTTGCTTCATTAAACTCCAAAAAGCCACAGACCCATGTGTTTATGTGACCCCACAGGAACGAAGAAGGTAAAAATAAACAAATAGCATTTTAGATTAATAAAAAATTTAAGATGTTTAGTTTAATAAAAAGATTAAAAAGCTGTGTCTGCAGTCTTATGTGCATGCTTTCAGAAAAAAAAAAATGTAAATGGCAGTCCAAAGCTACATAAAACATAACAGTTTAGCCTACAAAGGATAACAAATCTCAGTCTGGGTCAGAGAACCCTTACATGTAATGAAAATGCATGCTCCTGTGCTATCTCTCACCATGTCTCTGAACACCTACTGAAAAGGTAAAATAGCCTAAGCTCACTCAAAATAAATAGATCATATGGCATAAATGCTCTTGAGAGATAAAGTATTCAATAACATCATTGAAGAGTCAACTAATCATTGTAAAATAGATCAAGTTACAAAAAAAAGTAAGTTCTTTTACCACAATCAAAAGTTCTTTAATAATGACTAGGAAAAAAAAAAGAAAATCTGTATGAAGATATCTGCTTTTTAGCACACATTTTTCTTGCAAAAGATACCTGTACTACACAAAAAATAACAATGTTTATTTTATAAGCATAGAAGAATGATTCAAGTGCAAACAGCCATTGCTCTTTTACAAAGGAAATGAGTTTGAGAAATGTAAAAACAGCTAGAAAAGAAATCTCTTAAAGGATGGTCCCAAGTTTCAAATATCCTAAAAAAAACCAAAAACAAACAAACAAAAAAAAAATCCCTTAAGACAAATAGTTTGTTCAGTTTCAACTTGTAATAGGAATAAAAGAGGGACAGGGAAAACCAGGCAGCATGATCGAAGGTAAGGAATTAACAAAATGTGTCAAAATATAAAAGTAAAGACCAGTAGCTCTGTAGCTGTTCCAGCTGAAAAACTAGAGAACACCCAATGAAACAGGCAGGTGGAGAAAGAAATACTTTCACACACTGAAGAGTTAAGATACAAAGCTCTTTTTGACAGAATGCTACAGATTCCAAATAAAGAGGTTCATCAAAAAACAGTTTTAAAAATTCATGGATGAAAAATATGTCAAGAACTATTAAATACAATGACGTTATCTCCTGTTTGGGAAGTCCTTGAATTGTAAATATCTCAGAAACAGAGAGCTTTCCTAGGACATCTCAATATATGCTTTTCTTATTCTTTACCTTCTAAACATCTTGACCTTGATATGGAGCTAAATGAACTTCAGTTCATTTAGTCTGACCTACAAGAGATTTTTATGTTCTTTTTGTCATTTATATGCCAAACTAGAATTGTATTTATATGCCTGTAAACCCTCACAAACTCTTCAAAGAGGGTAATAATTCTTATTGCAGGTAAACAGCTATATAGCCTAAAAAATTTAATACTTGACAGGAAAAGTTTGGAACCAACAATAACCTACTTTAGGGTGAAGTTACATGTTTATCATATTTTACAACCTGCATGGTGTCAATACCATGCAAGACTATAAGCACACATTCTACAATTTAAAGTGTCTATATAAAACAATCAATTATGCATTATAAATAGTAAACAGTACTGTGCATTATATTGATATCTCTGCTAACATGACATAGGTTGACATGAAACTGGAATACAATAGGGAGAGGGCCTTACTATGTCTGGAGGCATTTTCTATCAGCGACCAAGCAGGCAGCAAAAATAAAGAATCCTCTCACCTTCTTAGAGCTACTGAAATGAAATGTTTAATTGACTAGTAAGTCCCAGTGTAGACTGTGAAGCCCAACAAACAAAAAAATTTAACACAGCCTCCCATAGAAGTAGGTCACCTCATTTTCACGGAAGTCATGTAAATAAAAAGAGAAACCACCTAAAATACAGATAGACACACTTGCAATCAGTAAGATTAGAGGCTGAAAGACTCTACATAATTTAGCCTCTCTTTAAAAGAATGAAAATATCTTGTGTAGTTTAAAATTAGATTGCTCTTGCTTGCTTTTAAAAACAGTTTATGCATTGCATATTGAATAATTGTGGTGCGATTATTGATCTTATTTCTGTATCTACTGCTTGTAAAGAATATCTTTGTTTAAGACTTCTAACTCTTGTTGCAACCAGATTGTATCAACGTAGCAAGAGACAGTTCCTTTGTCACTGTCTCAAAGAGCTAATTCTCAGAAAGCACTCCCCAGTGTTTGTTGTATGTTAGGGGAAGCTCATTAAACACAATAGAACAATTCCTGCCATAATCTTTCAATTTTATAGTTGCATATTGCTTACAAAATCCCACTGCTTTTGTAAACAATAATTTGCTAAATATGAATCTTAATTTAATCTTTACCAAAGGAGAAGATTGTATACTGTAACCTGATGGGATTCTATGTGTCTGTGTTTCTTGGGTTTAGGTTTTCACCTGTAATATTTGTACTCTCTACCTAACCATAGATGAATCCTTTTTTGTGACTTTTCCTTTCCAAGGAGGAGCAGACCAGGCCTTTCATGGGTTTTAATTTTAAAAAATATAGATCAACTTCCTGCTACAGAAACGTACTGTGAGGTTTGAAGAGATGCCACCACCAAATCACTCTCACAATTGAAGAGTCTGAATGACAAAATGATGAAATAATATTGCAAGAAAATATTTGAGGAATCAGAATTTGCAGCCAGTAATCCGGTAATCCTTGTTGGATTAGAATCTCGGGTTTTGCCCAGCAGTTCACACAGGAATATGCAGGCTAAAATAATAAATCAATTAAATTAAAGCACTAAAATACATCTTAAAATACTGAGTACAAAAAGGAATGATTATTCACAGGGATTTACTTAAACCCATTCAGAAGAGATTCAGGGGTCAGTTATCAGAAAGTATCATCACGGTGACTGACAGTGCTAAGAAAGCAAATACAGCATTACGGATTGTTAGGAAAGGACAAGAAAACAGAAGGACATCTTTGTGCCTTTACATACTGCACTCCTGATACGTGCACAGTGCTGATTTTCCAGTCTTTGAATATAAAGAAACAAAAATCTTTCAGAGGAAAAGACAAGAAGGATGGTCAGGCATACAGAATGATTTCTGTGTAACAACAGCTCACACCAGAAAAGAGAATGGAGAGTGGACCAAAGAGAAGTGGACCAAAACCATAGTATGCTCCAATTAAAATATCAAGTAGCAAGTTTAAAACAAAGGGAAGGGAGTAATTTTCCTACCTACCATGTATCTAACTGTGGCATTCATAACCAAGGGATACTGGGAGGTACAAAAGTCTCCGCTTAAAAAAAAAAAAAAAAAAAAAATTAAAAAAATTCATAATTGGAGAAAATTTACTGTTCAAGAAGTTCTTAAATATCTGCTTGCTTGAGCCTAAGAAGTCATTTCAAGGAAGGATCACATTAAATTTACAGTAAATTTCTCCTATGTGTACAAATTTAATTGAATACTTAATCCGACACAACTAATGCTATGTTTTGATTTCATTATTTTATCACTATTTTCTTTTTAAATATTTTTTATCCTTATCTTCAATGCCACATCATTTATTCTGAAAATTTGGCTGATGTCTAAAAAGATTTTCCTGATTTAAAACACAAGAATCTCAGAAAACCACAGGAGCACAAATCAATATTTCTCAGATTCTTTTCTGACCTTCACCCCATTCACTGCACATCCTCCTTTCCTACTTAACACTTTTCTCTGACAACTCTGCTTTCCTTGAAAATCATTGAGCCACAAAATTTAAGTGACAGCTATCCTCCAGTAGAAGATTAACTCTGTTTAAAAATTATTCTTTATTAAGTATCTCCATGTC
This sequence comes from Coracopsis vasa, assembly GCA_026283785.1. Classification (NCBI taxonomy): domain Eukaryota; kingdom Metazoa; phylum Chordata; class Aves; order Psittaciformes; family Psittacidae; genus Coracopsis; species Coracopsis vasa. Next base: position 37,906 of record JANHGB010047824.1, read on the forward strand.
ACAGTAGAATGAGATGCTTGGATTAACATTGCAAAATTTAGAAATATGATTATTGTATTATCATTTAATGATTTTCATTTTACAGCTAACTTTTCTAATAAGAAAGCCATTTCTCCATTTTATGCTCACACTGTGCCTACTGACTTAGAACTATACATCTAACTATTGTGGAACAAAAATAGCATAAAAAAGAGTCTGCTCAGAAAGAGAAATTACCATATTCATGACTTTCGAGATAAACTTTTCAGAAAGCAGTAGAAGATAGAACTTGAACCAGAAAAAGTTATTGTCAAGTTTCCCAATTAAACAGAAAGCTCCTCAAAATAGCAGAATTTGTTAAAAAAAAAAAAAATTATGAAGGAACGTGTATTTAAAAATAATTAACTAAAATTACAGATCCAAGAGGTCTAAAGTGCACAAACAACATTAGATGCGTTTTCTACGTGCAAATTCAGTTCATTAAAGCCAATAAGGGATAAAAGATAAATATGTATTTTAGAAAAGCAAAGTAGATAATGAAAAGCAATTTTCCAAAGACATAAACCTAATCATTAAAAAGATTAAACATAAGTTTGATGAAGTAATACCGTGCAAAGCAAGCAATTAAGGAATACAGACTACTTGTGGTTTTGTAAAGCAATTGATGAATACAGTCTACTTGGGTTTCTGAAGCACCAACTCATTGTCCTCATTTACGTTTCTCTCTCAAAGTGCCCCTATTGTGAGAACCAAAGAAAAAAAAGTATCCTAGATCTGTATCATAAAAATGCTAAGAAATTTAAATTTATTTTATTGCTGAAATGTCTATTTAGAGTCTGAGTCACTGAGTTTCTGTACAGTGACTTAACTGCAAGAACATCCTTTTGTATTCAGATCACATTTTCTAAAATAGTTTGGTCAACACCTTTCAGAAAACTGGTAGAGTGAGAAAGCTCCTCATTTTTAGTCTCAAATCTTTCTCATAATGAAAAGAATCCAAAGAGTAAAATCACAAAATAATACCCTAATAATGATTACAGAAGAGACTTTAAAAACCATTGTCAACATTACTTTTATTTTAACAGCCTGTTTCGCCATCTAAATCTCCAGTTTGGTTTAGCTAACCACAGGTAAGAAACAGACTGAAGAGAATATTTGTTCTCCTTGGACTATAAGCACTGTTACCTACTGAAAACAAAACACTGGGTGACAAAAGGAAGAGTCTGCACCAGAGCACTGTTTGTGTGGTACAGGTTGTTCGGACGCATTTATTCCTGCCAGGTTGGCAACTCACTGGTGTTTGTCAACATCTTAAAAACTAAAACATGTTAGTATTAGGCTTATTTTCTTAAGTTTGTTAAGTTTCTCGAACAATCTTGATTCAAAGTTTATGTCCACAGTGTGACAACTGAAAGAAGGGATATTTAGACATTTAAGATTGAACAGCACTTTTGAGCAAAGATTCTTTTGCCTTCCTTCAGAATTTAATGGACCATGACTGACTTGCTTGACAGGGAAAGAAAAAAAGAATATGATCATCCATATAGACCAAAATCACCTGAAAAAGGATCAGATAGGCAATTACAAAATAAAGACCTTCTGGAGAGCCTGTGCTTACCCATAAGCATTATGCAGCAGTTTGATGTATGTGGGCAACAGATCCTTATTACTTTGCTACAAAACCAGCAGTGAACATTGCTTTATTTATTCATTCTACACTAGACCCGCTCTTTTTGCCATTAAGATCAACACAGAATGAACAGGAAAGTGAACTGCAATTACATTAGTGCCTCAATTTTTATACTTTATAGAAGATGAAACTGATAAACCACCTTTTTAAAGCGTGACAGTCATCTTAAAGAATTCCTTAATTCACTAAACTAAAGCTGACATTCTCTCACTGAATTTATGTACATCTACCATGCATTTTCTATTTATTTTTTATCTATCACATTACACTGCCACCATACATGCAGACATATAACAAAAACCTGTGGAGTGAATCAAGTTTTATAAATATCTTCTTTCAAGCCAGGATTCTAGGTAAAAACTGAAGCTTTTAAACAACATGAAAATTTGATTTTTGCAGAAACTTTACATCAGAATCTATTTCCTAAACCAACATGATTACCTCAGATTTTTAGAATGTATGACTACATACATTTTGGGGATGTTTCATGCAATGATGTAATCACAGAATCACAGAATGACTACAGTTGAAAAGGACCTTAAGATCATCTAGTTCCAACCCCCTGTCATAGGCAGGGATGACTCACACTAGACCATGTTACCCAAGGCTCTGTCCAACCTGGCCTTGAACGCTGCCAGGGATAGAGCATTTACCACTTCTTTGGACAACCTGTTCCAGTGTCTCACCACCCTCACAATAAAGAACTTCTTCCTTATATCTAACTTGAACTTACCCTGTTTAAGTTTAAATCCATTACCTCTTCTCCTGTTGCTACAGTCTCCAATGAAGAGTTCCTCTCTGCCATCCTTAGGCCCCCTTCAGATACTGCTATAACGTCTCCACACAGCCTTCTCTTTTCCAGAAAAAATAACTGCTCTACTGAGCTTGTGGCCTCTCCAGATTGGCAAAAGATTAATACAACCACAATTTTTGTCCTCACCGTATCATAGATGAATCTAAAGACTGATAAATTCCTTAATTATCTTTCTACTGGCACTATTTATTTTCCTCAGGAGATTGAATACCTGGTGAAGCACACCTTAAATTAAAGGCAAAGTAAATATCAGAATGTCAAAAATCAGAATCAGAGCACAGAACTATTACTGGGACATTGATGAGCTGCTGACAGGACCCAAATCTCTCTCTTCAGGAATTTACAGCTGTCTGTCCACAATATCTAATTCCTTTCTGCAGAACCAGTTGTGCAACGGTCTTGTGCCTTGAGGCATAAAAATACTCAGATCTTCCTACAAAATCATCTCTGTACAGCTGGGAATATAGATATCACCAAACAGTAGGGCATATAAGATTTCTTTAACTAAGCACATTAATATCCTTTGACTAATGGAGGAAGTTTGCCAGGCTTGTGCAGGTGCTGAAATGGTATCAGAGTGGGGTTCACATGAGCAGCAAGCCAGTTAAAAAGCCACACAGTAGGAACAGGGCAAGTAGGAACATCATGTTAATTTTGGGGGGTACTCTGTCATGTGTTAAGATTTCCAGGTTGCATGCAAACACCAAGACAACAAAGAAAATACCAGCAGTGTTTGTTAAGAATAACAGATATTTAGTTGCTGTGAAACTTTTTTTTAGACCATTATGCTTTGAATACTGATAAAGAACGTACTTAACTGAGATGCAATACCAGGCAAATGTTCATGTGACCAGAATGTGAAAGACAGATAGAACCCTGCAGGGTGGCTACCTTTGCATTATTCTAAGCTGTAAGGATATTTTCCCTTGACATACCAAATTGGAAACTAAGAATCAGGTTAAGTATAGTTTAAGCTACATCATTTAACCAAAGCGTAATTAGCAATGATGAGTTGTTTGCACAATGAGGTGATGGGAGTGTCTTTAGTTATAATATAAAGTGAAATTTGCCATTAAAATATTAAAGAAATATATTTAGTGGTTAGTGAATAGGGCTTAATAGGATGTCAAATGCATTCACTGATTTATCCTGCCTCATTTATTACTGGCTCCATTCAAAAGGCATTCTCTTTATTTCTTAACAATATCTATTCAGATACTATTATATGTTTTGAAATAGTATATAAACACTTCAGATTGATTCCCTTCGTGAAAGCCCCAAAAAGAGAGAAAAGAAGCATTTCTTTCTGAGGTTTCATCTACATTTCAACATTTACAAATATAAACATGCTAAACAAAAAGTCACGTGCAGAACTAGAATAGCTGTGGTGGCAAATTTTTAACTGCATGAAGTTTAGTTTTGTACTATGAACCTTACAGTAATTTCAACTCTGCTGGCCTAAACAAAAAAAGTAGGTCTTTTCTGGTGTACACATATAGAAGATTTGTTTCAGTAAGCTTTTCTCAATACATATTATACTTCACTGCACACTCACTGTGGACAGGATGGAAGAACAAACAACAGTTGACAGATCTTAGACACATCACTCAATGCACCAGCAGCAGGCAGGCAGTAGGCAACATAGCACAGACACGAGTACAATACAACACTGTCTGTATAATAAAACACTGTGTTAATTCACTTCTACATATGGAGTTGGGTCACTCTGGAGTAATTATATGGTGACAATCTCATTGATTTAATATATTAGTTTCTATTTCCTCTCTGTTATACATGGGAGTCAAAAAAAGAACGTTTATGCTAATAACTGTAATATGCCTGGAAATGTCTCTGAGTACTGGCACACTGGCATGGAACAACTCATGGCTCTGTTAGCAAACTCTCTTATCCTCCAAGATAGCACAGCTTTGTGCAAACAGCCATTTGGGAATAATCTCTCAAAAATTTCAACTCCTGAATGGCGTTCAGGAATTGATGGAGAAAGAATGAGTTAGCACACATCAGAAGCTTCCCAGGGACCACAATACCAGTACAGATGGTTAAATCCCAGTATCTGAGACATTCCTGTGTAATATTTAATACATTAATACAGTAGCAGAAAAGTAATAAAGGGAAAGCCTTACACTTTGAAGCAGTCTTTATTTCATTGTGTCACAGTACCTACAGATTCAGATTGGGCTACGTCTATACACTAAACCACGGCCTCTGGGAGGTGAGTGTCCTTCATGCAGCAGAGATCTCTAAATGCTGGAAGCCATCTGAGAATCATTCAGTGATAGCATTACAAAGCTGTAGAAGATGCTATGAAGACCTCCTAAAAGATAGCCAACCCGGAACAAAAAAGCTGCAAGAACATCAGCAGCTACTACTATTAACAGTTAAAAGTCTGCTGGCAACAGAGTGCCTGAGGTAGTATGTATCACTCTGTTGCATATAATGGTGAAAAAACAGTGAATACTTCTGTCTATATTAATATTTATAAATTTAGCAGAGCAAACAACCTTTAGCTAGGATAATATGATCAAGGACACATGAAAGATGGATGATTTATTATGTCAAACAGACACAAGAGACTACTAAAAGCAATAAGCCCAGTGGGGATAGACACTTAACAGCTGCAATTCATTGTGTACATATCCAATAAAAGCAGCAATGCGACATTTTTATTGGTATCCCACTAATGCCAGATTCAAATGGAGTAATTTAGTTTAGAGCAACAGGTCAGGTAAATAATCTTTTTAGCTTGGTCACAGGCTTGGCAAGTTACACAGCACTTCAGTATAAAAGATTGGTTTTTTGGTATTATTCTTAACAACATCCTTATTATTATTCCAAGTTCTTTATTGTAGCTTGTAATCCAAAAATAAAAGTTTCTCAGTCTTTGCTGAAAAATCAAAGCAATTACCATCCATCAAGTTCCTCTGCCCAATCAGTGATACATCCGAAGTACTACAGAAGCTTAGTTAGACGTGACCTCCCTTGACTGAATTCCTACATTTTCCTTGAACAACCCTTTATTTTCATATGACTTAAATGACCATCAGTTTCCAGTAATCACTACTAGCTCAAAACCAGCTCAATTTAACGATAACATAAAATTGTGATTTTAGATAGCTGATGGACCATCCTAATTTTGTTTGATCGTATCGGTCCAATTACTAATTATGAGCAGAAAAATCAGCACCAGCCCTCTCCCTTTGATACAGTGCTTACCAGGCAACCAAGAATTAAAAACACACGACATCATTAATCCAGCTTCTTAGTGTATATGTGATTGAAATAATGCCATTATTCATTCCAGTTTTCAAATCCAGATCATCAGTATCAGTTGATAAAGTAACTTAAATGAGATCTTCCATTGCTAACCAATTTAGAGCACCTCTGAAGTCTTTGTGCAACCAGATCATCTTAATCCATTTTATTGCAGTCACATCATAATCTAAATTATTCTGCCTCTCTCCCCTTCTACAGTTTGCAGTGCTGTTCAGGTAATCACAGGGTATTGACACTATCAAACTGCTAAACTTTCACACAAACTTTTTGGGCCAGCTCTAATTTCACTGTATCCAGTGGAACTGCTTAAAAATGCTATCTTGCATGCAAAACCTAAAGGCGCGTCAAAACTATAAATACCTGCTTATTGAAATATTGGCCATACTGAAGCTGCTAACACCTTGGGATTTTTGCATTGTAGATGAGAACTAATATTAGCCTGTGTCTTGCAAATCTTGGTTTGGTTTTAATATGTTTCCAAGTACAAATAAAACAGTGTTATCCTGAAACCACACTTAGGTCCTTTCTAAAAATAGGAAAGTTTTGGAGGTCACTGTGTAGTGAAGTGAACACACAGAAGAGCATAAGTAATTTCAAAGACAACTTGGAGTCTGGTTTTAACATCACATTTTGCTTCAGTTTAGTGATTTCTGTTTCTTTGCATGCGTCTGTTAAAACTTTCTAAAGGATATTTGAGAAACTAAGTCTGTTCAAGAAATAAGGACAAAACATTTTCTGAGGGGAAGAATCATAGAATGGTTAGGGTTTGAAAGGACCTTAAGATCATCTAGTTCCAACCCCCCTGCCACGGGCAGGGATGACTTACACTAGACCATGTCACCCAAGGCTCTGTCCAACCTGGCCTTGAACACTGCCAGGGATGGAGCATTTACCACTTCTCTGGGCACCCCGTGCCAGCGCCTCAGCACCCTCATGGTAAAGAACTTCTTGCTTATCTCCAACCTGATTATCCTAGTTAAGAGGAATATGTTTGTCCTTGGTCAAGGAGTACCCCTCATGTGGGCTCGACTGCAATAAAGCAAGGAGAAAGGCATTGCCCCATAAGAGAGATGTCAAAATGTCAGGTTTGGAACCATTAAAACGAACACTCTGTGGTGCTTCCAAAGGCATCTCGAGGAAAATTCTCTCTCTTATGGTTACGAGCAGGTCAGCGTGACCCAATGGTCACAGCCAAAGGGGGAGTCAATAGGGAAGTGACACATGGTTGTCCTGGGAAGATACCAGAAGTGTTCAGAGAGCAGCCAAGAAAGCTGGATACATTTCAACATTGATTGCGAAAAAGGGAACTTTTAAAAGCAAAAATAGTAAATATCATTTAATACACATGGTTTAGTGTGAGGTGTCCCTGCCCATGGTGGGGGGTTGGAACTGGATGATCTTAAGGTCCTTTCCAGCCCAAACCATTCCGTGGTTCTATGATTTACATGTGATTAATGTGTTTCAGGAACCCACATTCAAGTGACAGTCACTGACATTAAATTCTACCGGTATTTAGGCAATGTCATATGCAAAGAAGTGATCCAGTGAGCAATCAGACTGAAAACATCAGTCCTTGTTTGGAGAAAAAGGGATGTGGAAGAGAAAACCTTCACAACTAACTCTGTTTTATTCCCATAGCGACGAGAGAGGACAGTCCTTGTATCCATGGTGTGTGTAAGCGAGGAATATTCTTGATGTGCAAAAGGATGAGGGCTGCTATTGGAAAGGTTGAGTAGTTTCAAGGGAAAGCCAGCAATTCAGAAAGAACTCACCACTGTACACACACACATACTCATTCTCATTTTGGTGAGTCAAGCAGAAGGATGCTCTTTGGTGGGAGGACTTGAAGAGGACAACTGTGCTCTCCCCTGATTCAGCTCCGAGGTGATACTTGGTTATAAGCCAAGAATTCCATGCAGAAGAGAAGAAATAAGAGCACAAGGCAGGGGAGGGGGTGCTGTAAGCCAACAGAGTTGAGATTTAATGAAGGGATGTTACGAAGGGATGTTAAAAAGGGGATGTTACAAAGAAAGGAGAGATTTTTGTGGGATCAGGCGTAGTTCAGACATGATGCTGCAGCAGAACTGAGACCAACACAAAACATGCCTTTGACCTTGCTAACGTTGAGCTAATCTTTGAAAGGTAGTGATGGATTCTTCAATTTCAATCATTAAACTAAAACCAAAGCAAACCAGCATTCAGAGAAAGCTCGCTCATTGTGCCAAGAGTAGCCCGCATGCCAGAGCTCTAAATAAAGAGCCTAAATATACAGGTTCATAAATCTTGTGTATGAAATTAAAACAAAGGAAAGGACATTGATTTAGTATGTGTGTGTTGGAAAGCTTCAGACTTAGTCTTTCGTTATAATAACTGTGTCCTCTATGCCCTGTACGAGGGCAGAAGTGCTTGACTTCAATTGTGCTTATCTTGGTTCGAGTAAATATAAGGTCAGTAGGAAGTGTTCCCACAACAGCAATTTTCTGGCTCCACTTTTAGGTTGTTTCTGGGTTCCCATTATAAGTTCACCACTCAGAGTTCCCCACAAGAAGCTGATCTCCTGAACTTCAAGTACAGCTCTTGTTACAGGGAAAGGATTCTATGGGAAATGCCATAGAAATCATAGAATCATAGAATAGTTAGGATTGGAAAGGACCTTAAGATCATCCAGTTCCAATCCCCTTGCTATCAAATCAAGATAAATCAAGAGAAGCATTGGAGAGCTCTGCAGTCAGGTTGTGACTGATGTGCATCACATAATCTTGGCTTCTTGTAAAGAGTTAATGAAGCCATAATAATCCTACACCACATGCAGAAATGCTTTGGCTTATTAGGAAGATATCTTTGTGATTACTCCTAAATATGTTGAGGGGGTGTTTTAATCTCTTCCCCCCCCCCCCAATTTATAACCTGTAAACTTGGGTAGTTCTTGTATGTGCTGTGCAGAGAGAAGGGAATGTATGGACAGAAAAGCTTTTCCTTTTAGCACTACTCCAAGTCCCAGCTTGCTGGATTGAGCAAGACTTGAAGATATCAGTGAGTGCAAGAAATAAGGAAATAATAAGCAATAATAATAAGTGAGAAGCAGCCTTCCAGTATTGGAAGGGGGCCTGCAAGGATGCTGGAGAGGGACTCATCATCAGGGACTGTAGTGATAGGACAAGGGGTGATGGGTTCAGACTGAAACGGGAAGTTCAGGTTGGAGATAAGGAAGAAGTTCTTTACTGTGAGGGTGGTGAGGCGCTGGCACAGGGTCCCCAGGGAAGTGGTGAATGCTCCATCCCTGTCAGTGTTCAAGGCCAGGTTGGACAGAGCCTTGGGTGACATGGTCTAGTGTAAGGTGTCCCTGCCCATGGCAGGGGGTTTGAGCTGTCTTCATACGGGAGGTGCTCCAGGCCCTGATCATCCTTGTGGCCTCCTCTGGACAAAGCAGTCCTTTCTTTGTGTGCCAGTCCTTAAGGAGGATATGTCCTGCTTTCCAAACCTTTGTATATTAGAAGGAAGGGCTGGTTAATCCACAAATCTTCCTCACTCACATCCTCTGTGGGTTTAAACCAGCTCCTTACATCTCCATGAATCACAGCCTTGCTGTCCTCTGCAGTGAACTAGGAGTTGAATTTGTGATGTGGACTTATCTTCTAGTTCTGTCACTTGTCATGATCTTTATCTCCCTAAATCTTTCATGATCCAGATGTTCCCCATTGGCTTAGATTAGCCGTGCTGGTAACCATCCTCACTTTGTACCTTTGACACAAGTCTGGGTACAGTAATCAGCGCAAGTAAATAGGATCTGCAGAGCACACTTGAATTTAATTAAAGGAGTAATAATAACCCAGACTTTGGCACATTGCAACCACCGTTGGGGTTTGCTGCCTATACAGCTCCAGACACAGCTCCTCCATGTGAGTAAACTGCCTGGATTTACCTGGCTTATGGTACCCACTTCTGAGGGACTTTAATAAGAAGAAATATCCTGTCAGGTTGGAAGATAGCTGAGATTAATTATGTGGGGAAGGGATTTCCTTAGTGCCACTCACTGCCAGCATCTGAGAGACACATTTAGGAGCCCGTCTCCATTGCTTTAAATAGCATTATATTAGTTTGAAATATCTTAAAAACCCTAGGACACCTGATGTGTTTTTCCTTATCCAGGTGGCTGAATTAAAGCTTCGTGCCATCTGTGGTCCGATTCCTCTGTCACGTTGGTTGTCACTGTTTCTTTCTCTATATCTTTTCCCCTGAGGGTAGGCAATGCCTTTGAAACTCTCTCAAACCAGCCTCCTCTTACACAGAAACTGCTATAACTCACAAGTGACACCGACAATTAGGAGCAGGCTTGAGCCAGTAACCTGCAAAAGGCATTCAGGGCTTTGACCATCTGCTGCATGGTCCTATCCTCCTCTGTTACCTGTCAAAGGCAGCACTGAGCAGGATGCTCCGGATGCTTCTCTTGAAAGTATGAAAACTATCTTCTGTTTTAGTCCTTCTGTTCACCTAAGGATTGCTTCTAAACCTGGATTGCTAACAAAAACCTTTATTTCCCTGCAATACACTGTGAGACAACACTTCTGTTAGCGCAGTGGCAATGAATACAGTTGTTTCTGCGTTTGGCAGGGGAAGAATGTTTCATTTGGCTTTTCCCTTTTCAAGTGCTTCACATGGGCAAGGCAACAGCTTTTCTCCCAAGGCTGCCTCCTTGGTCTAAAAGCTGAAATGGATCTGGAATGCCAGGTAATGCTACCTTCCATCCAAAGTTTGCTGCTGCCAAGAAGGGAGTTTTAAGCTTCAGACATGTGTTATGAAGGCAAATACTCCTGTGTCAGTGCAGCTATGGATCCCATCATCAAAATGCAGAATAATTCCTCGTGTTAAGTGACCTGATGGCCCAGATGAGTCCTTAATTTCACATGAATTCCACCTCCACGCAGCCTAAGACCACAGGTCATTGACTTTGTAAATCCTGTGACTGTCTTAGCAAGGACCTTCCTCAAGGCCAAACGTAGAATCATAAAATCATAGAAAGGAAAGAGCCTTAATACCATCCAGTTCCAACCCCCCTGCAGAGGCCTTGAAGGACATAAGCATGAGGAGGATCAGAGTTGCCATCCCACTCACTGAAGATAGAGAGCACTGGGAGAGCAAGGCCATTGTGGTGGGCACTGGGTCCTATCCATCCCTGGGGTAAGGAGGTCTGTCCATCACCCAGCTTCACTCAGGTTCCTCGCTTGAAAGAGGCAAAGAATTTACCCAACACCATTGAGCTAAGGGGATGAAACAAGTTGAGTTTGGGGGCTCATTTCTCCATAGTGTCAGTCCAATGTCCTTACTATGAATCCCTCCTTTGATCCTGCTTCAGGCTTTCCAGCAGTCTGTGCAAACAGATCAAGGAGCTCTTAGGCCAATGAGGTGAAATTATCTTCTCTTTCCTTAGAACTGATTTCTTGGATTAAGCCTCAGAGCTCTCTGGAGGTCAGTATCATAGAATCAGTTTGGGTTGGAAAGGACCTTAAGATCATCCAATTCCAGCCACCCTGCCATGTGCAGGGACACCTCACACTAGACCATGTCACCCAAGGCTCTGTCCAACCTGGCCTTGAGCACCACCAGGGATGGAGCATTCACAACTTCTCTGGGCAACCCATTCCAGTGCCTCACCACCCTCACAGTAAAGAACT
>JANHGB010047825.1:0-56273 GCA_026283785.1 Coracopsis vasa
TCCTTGTCGGCTCCTCTATTACTTGCAGAAGGAAGTTGTCTTCCACACAATCGAGGAACCTCCTGGATTGCTTGTGCTGGGCTGTACCATCCCTCCAGCAGATATCAGGGTGGTTGAAGTCCCCCATGAGGACAAGGGCCTGTGAGCATGAGGCTGTTCCTATCTGTCTATAGAGCACTTCATCCAGAGTCCTCTTGATCAGGCAGTCTGTAACAGATCCTCACAGTAGTGCCCCCCATAGCTATTCTTCCTTTAACCCTGACCCACAGACTCTCTGTTAACTGATCACCTGTCCTCAGAGTTCCATACTCTCCAGCCTATCCCTAACACAAATAGCAAGTCCCCCTACCCGTCTGCCGGGCCTGTCTTTCCTAAAGAGCCTGTAGCCTTCCATTCCAACGCTCCAGTCATAGGAGAAAATCCCACCATGTTTCTGTGATACCTATTATATCATATCCCTGTAGACATGCACAAATCTCTAATTCCTCTTGTTTGTCCCCCATTACTACAGTCATTTGTATAGAGGTATCTGAGCCGAGCTTCAAATGAAGCCAGCTCATTGAATGGAGCAGCTGGAATATCTCTACATTACTTACTTGAATAATTTTTCAGTAGAAACATTCATAATGAAAACCACCAAGTTCTGCCAAGAGCTGCCAGCTCACCAATCCACACATTACTTGCACGTGTTTAGCAGATGCTTGTTGGTATTAGTTTGGGAACTGTTTTCAGACTGATTCCTGCAAAAATCACCATGCATTACTGCTATGATTCATCAAGGTTTTCTTACTGAGTTTATGCAGAACTTTTTCTGCTTACAAATTATCTATGAATATCCTTAATTCTTCTCTGAATGCTATTAGTCTCTGCTCATTCAGTCATGCGTAAGTGTTCACAAGTAGATTAAAAACCTGAATACTAAGTAGTTCTTAAAAACAAGTGCTTTGTTTCTGTAATCAGAGTTCACTGCTTCTTGAAAGATGTTTTAAGTTCTCCTCTGCACAAATTTAATACTCAAACACATCATCAGTAACCTTAAAGCAAGGCTGGGGTACTTTTTCTTGCTCAGCATTCATTTAAAACATGATCCATTTGGAATGCCAGGAAGCAAGTAAATTCTCATATTTTCAGGGGGATTTTCATATTATTACCTTGTACATTGGCTATATATGCGGTATTTAAGCCATGAGCTGCAAGTTTTTCCAACTGTACCTTAGGGATTAGAAAAACTATAGATAGGCCGGGAAATAATTAATTATTTCTGGCAACATGCACACTTCAGCTGATCTCAGAAGACAAGTTACACAAAACTCCTCCACAGTCTCCAATTAAAATATGCATACATACACACACCAGCTATGGCCAATGCCAATCTCACGAAATTCAACCAAGACAAATGCAGGGTCCTACACCTGGGTCGGGCAATCCCAGGCACAGCTACAGGTTGGGCAGAGAAGAGATTCAGAGCAGCCCTGCAGGGAAGGACTTGGGGGTATTTGTTGATGAGAAACTAAACAGGGAAGTTGTGAATGCCCCATCTTTCTAAAGGGCCAAGAGACTGATACTGGGAGTCAGAGCAGGCTTTCCATACTATTTCCACAACATATCAACTTTATTTCTATCCTTATCCCCATTTTCTCCCACTTACAGCAAAACTACTACTGACCCCAGTTCGTTGGCACAGAAATAACACTGTTATCCTGATCCTGGGCAGTGAGCACAAATATAGCACTGTGTAAACTACACAGCAAGGTTTGGGATCTTAGACAAAGCATGACAGAATTTTCATAAGAATTTACTTTAAGAGTCCTCTTTGCTCATGTTTTTTTCATTCTTGTTGACCTTGTGGTCTTTGGACACAGCAGGGTTTTGGTTTTGTTTGATTTGATTGGTTTTATTTTAAGGTAAAAAAACCCTACAGCTGTTTCACCTCTGGCATTTCTATCGGCTTTCATTTTCAGATAAACTACACCCACAGATACCAGGTTCCAAAACCTCTGCTTAGAATTCACTAAGTAGGCATTTCAAACTTGTACGCCATACATTTCTATTTTGAAATAGTATGAAACTCATGGCTTTCAGTGACAGAGTCAGAGACACCAGAACACCAAAGCAGATGGGTTCAGCTCCAGCTACTGTGTTTTATTTTGCCAGATACCCCACCACAAACACACTAAGTTTTGCTTTGCAAGCGTGTCCTACTGACAGCAATACAAAAATAATTTAGAACCAACCGCATAATAATGTGCATTTATTTCAACCTTCCATTACTGGAAATAACAAGATGAATAGTGGAATGTGAACTTTAACAATCCTGTAATTATAGCCACTGAACCGTATGTTATTGCAAGAATTCTGCAAAACCCAGATGCAAAAGAATCAATGGGGTATGTAAACAGAAATGAAACAGTAAAATAATCAAGTGATGAAGCAGTAATGTGCAGCACTAAATAGCTTCCTGGCATCTCTTGCTACAATGCTTAACAAATACATTTTTATTTTTATTTTTTTTACTTCCCCTGTTTGTCACCTTTGCCACTACCATGTACTGTTCAGAGATTATTGTTCTAAGTGGCCTGTCAGAAAATACCCTGATAGCTGCTGGCAACAACTGCCTGTAAACAGAATTACAGGAATGCTGAAGGATCTACTGAGGACTCAGTTTACATAGATGAGAAAGGATCAAAGAAATTATTACAGTTGACAAGAATTAGGACCAGTTCTTAGAAGAACTCAGGAACTAGGACAAACGCATGAGAAGTGGCAGCCTCCTGACTTACAGCAGCCGAGCTGCAGCGTTCACACCAGCTCAGAAATCAGCTCACCCCCGCAGCAGGCTGGCCCTAAGACACTAAAGGCAGAAGACTGTTGTCTAGAGGCAAGTTATTTGGCTTTAAAGTTCCATTCATACACAGCACAGCCACCTATTTTACCAAGATTAACTCATAACTCATTTTGTTTATGATGAGTAGGGATGAGGAGGAAAGGACAGGTTGTTCTCTTCCTCACCAGAACAGCTATTCTGTGACATCTGAATATCTGTATTTCAAGCAATCTGCAGCTATTTTAGTCTACAGAAGAAGAAACATTCAACCTGGATTTTAACATGCCTAATGCATTTTAGCCTCCTGTAAGTGCCCTCTATTGCATCTAACCTATTATTGACTTCTGGGTTTGATGGCACAGAGGTGAAGGAACTCTTTAATCCCAAGTGTCTCTCCCTTCTTCACATACACTTACCTCAAAGAAGGAAAACAAGAAATGGCACTAACATTCAACAGTGCAGCAAGAACACTGTCCTAGAATTAAAAATGCAGCCATTTAGTCAAGTTCACATGGGTCAGCAAAGGCAAACAGTGTTTTAAGGTGTGTTATATGCAAGATTAGGAATACATCGTAGCCTTCCTCTTCCAGGAAACAAGAACACAATCCCATCCTCACTAGGTATCTGGGAGAAGAAGAAAAAATCCACACTTAGCTAGATGCTAGTCAGTGCCAGAAGCCCAGCATTAGTTCCAGAATCTACTTTGCAGGTTAGCCCTCACAGCTTGCAGTGCTCACACCACCTAGGAAAGCCCTTTTCTCCCCAGCTCTCCACGCTTAGAAAGCTCTGCATGTAGCAGCTCACAATATCATAATACATAACAATATGTAGCTACCATACAACATCCATTTTTTTATCCTTGCCCGCTGAAGAGAAAGGCATTTTATTCCATCATTCCCCTCTTAATGTTACAAGTAGCCAGGTTTAGCTTAATGGTATTTTTATTATTCATAGGCCTTTTTGCAAGGATCATCCTTAATCAAGGTTTTAGTTCAACATTATAGTCCAGACAACTAGGCAACCCAACCTCTGATTTTCCAGATCTCAGAAGCCATTATGCTATTTGTCACCATCACCATCATCATCATAATTTCTCCTCTTCTAAAAGAAAAATCCCCAGTCCTTTCTCTCCTTACATTTCCTTCCTTCCTTAAATAACTAAGTCTCCTTACCACTCAGCAGCATCCCAAGTACCTTTCCAGCTTCATAATCCATACCTTCTCCATGCTAAACAGGTTCATGGTTTTGCTGTCTGCCCAGGCTGCCCTCTTCCACAGCATCCAGATTCAGCTGGCTACTAACTCCCAGATAGAGGAAATAATGAAGCCTTCCCTTAACCTTTAACAGGCTCCAGCTGTGACATTTTCTGCTCAACTTCAAGGCATTTGCTGAGTGGAGCCAAAAAGTTTATATAAACAAACTATGTTAAAAGTGTCCTGTGCCGATTTTACATCATTATTTCTTAGTGGGGTTTGCTGGGCTATATCACTTATTTTCTTGCAGTCAGTCACACAGTTCTACACACGATGGATCATTACAATGTATCACCAAGACTCTTTCAAAGTGAGCAGAAAAACAGCACTGAGAACTTTGCAATTTGTTTCACCAGGTTTTGGCAAGAGTACATGTTTTAAGTACTTTTCAGTAACTAGAAATGTGTCCTTGTTTGTCAGGTCTCAAAACTATTTTTATATTAAAAATACACAACCATCCCTGAAACACATGCCCAGGAGATCGCTTTGAAAACAAAATTCCAGAGCAAAGTAGAAATATTTTTTTATTTGCCTTCCTTCTGCATTTCCCGCAAGTTAATTACTTATCATGTGTTAATTCAGCAACACCTAATGAAAACATCCTCTGCACCCCCATCTACGAATGCTCTGCCTAGAGGTAAATGACCAGTGATTGTGCTTTTCTTACTACCTATGGCAACTTTATGCTTACTTATCCCAACTGCCACTGAGGGCGCAATCTTGACTCCACAAGAGTTAACAGAGACTAAATTCCTTCCACCTCCGATTAAAAGGTTTGAACACACCTGTTTGGTTAAAAATGCCATTAATGCTGGCAGAAGAGAAACTCAAGCATCATGAACCCAACTCCAGCTCCTCCCCCCATGTAGTTTGAAGTATACAGTGTTATTGATTGATGGCTTGGCTTCATGAGTGAAGACCTCAGAAGGGTTTTACCCATGCACGCTACAAGCGCGATCAGGACTAAAAGGGCAATGTGCGATAGGCAGGTTCATGTGAAAAAAGGCTGCCTGGTCACATATGATGCTTCCGAACAAGACTCTCATCTCCTGGGTCAATCTCGAGTGACCAAATGTCTTGAACCGCTTGCATGCAGGGTTGGATCTGCAGCTCCCAGTGTACCTTATCACCTGCCATTTCATCCCTCACCTGTCGCTACAGGGCTTTGCAAGTGTGGGGAAACCCTTCAAGCCTGCACAGTGGATTTTTTAGGTGAGGTGTTACACTCTGCTGGTAACCAAAGGGCAAACTCTGAACTTCTCAGCCCTGTTTCCCCAGATTCAGTGAAACTAAATGGTAAATGCAAACTCTCTGTGTACAACTAAAAGACCACAAATATAACTCCATTGCAACAGTCTGATTTTAAAATGTTATATATAAATAGTACCTACTTCACAGACTGCCTCTGTCATTAATACTGGAGCAGATGCAGTATTGGTTACCTCTTTTATGTACTTCCTTTAGACCTGGTGCAATAAGGTACCATTTTTGGTATTTTCTTTCCACAAACATGGGAAGTGAGTTAATTTTCTGCAATATCCAAGAGCCCAGAGCTGACCCTTTGTTATATAGAGACTGAAAGAAGATGCATTAAATGAGCAGCATGGATAGAGGCTCTCTGCATGGCCCTTCCTAAGCCTTCTCCCACCTGCTTAGACTTGCAATTTTTACTTCCCCAGGATCAAACCCGACACAGAAGTAAAAATCATTTCCCAGACTTCTTTGGCCAGGGTTAACAAGCATCCTGCTTCCTAGTGTCTCCATGTTTTTTTAAATGGGGATAGCATTGCTAGCCCCACCTGGGAGAGACTCACTTCCATGCAACGTGTTCAGCAGTAAAGTAGGATAAAAACAATTCCAGAGCTTAGACTAGGAAATGTGAAGTTATGATCAAATGACCTATAAAGGACACTTAAGACAACAGAATGAAGTCAGAGGAAGAAGATAAAGAAAGATCAAGCAACCATGATGCACAGTAAGAAACCAAAGTATTTCTAGTGGATTTCTTTAGTCATTATCAAGTTCCAAAGGGAATTTCAGAATGCTCAAAAATTTAAGACGGTATCAAAAAACTGCATATGCTTTCTGGCATCTTTTATGTTTCTCTTTTGATCACAATAGCAGCAGACCCCTTGTATAAATTGCACTTGATTAATAATTCTAGTAGCAAATATGATTTAATACTTATTTTCTGGCCAGTAGGAAGACAAAAGACATATGAACTACTGCATAGCCAGGTGCTTGCAAGCTAATTAACACCTTTATTGTTGGACTAAGCTATGACAAGTTGCAAAGCACATATCTAAGAAGGGAAAAAATGGAAGAAAACCCACCTATGGATGTAAGAAGAAAATAAAAGGATTAGATAAGGGTGGGGAGAATAGCACAGCAAGCGTTTTACAAATCTCTGCTAAAATCATGCTTAGTTGGCTGGGTGAGAGGAGGTTATGAGAAAGGCAAAACCTGTTTTTGAGCTCCTGTTTACTTCAGCAGATAAACAAGTTCGGATTAAAGAGAGAAAAAATTGAGATGTCAGCATGCTTCAAAAGCAGAACATTTTACTCAGTACACTTTCCATTAGCTGGATTCCTTCTAGCTGTCTCTCTCTCTCTCTCTTGCTCTGTTTAATATTTTCCTTACTGGCTTTGCTTATAATGGTGTCAATGACAAAATTGAAGTTACTGATAAAAGCATCATGGAATCAGTCTAACACATGCAGCACAGACATGCACTTCCCTAATTATACCAAGTATTACTGTTGGGTAATTTTCTGCACAAAACTGGAAAAATAAAAAAAAGGCATACTTAATATCTTTTTTCTCCTTTCTCTCCCCAAATATCTTCTTTCTAACCTGGCAGAAGGAAAAACAATCTACAGAAATTCACACAGGCGGTGTGGATACCAGGTAGGAAAAAATAAAAACAAGGGTTAAATTTGGTATCTTCAAAGCAGATCTGAGGCCAGATTTCTTTTTGGTATAAAAACCTATTTAAGTGGGTAAACTAAATAGTCCTAGGTCATCAAAGAATATAAGCATGATCTTTAAATTTATGATGTTTGAAAGCTGTTCATCTTTCTTTGTGCTTTTGCTAACCCTCCTTTTTCCCATATATCTCTTTTTGTTTGCTGTCACCTTATCAGGAATAAACAGTGGTGAGACATGATAATAGTCTTCAAGTACCTGAAGGCTGCTGCAAAGAAGGGGATAAGCCATTCTCCTCATCCAGGGTCAATAAGGCAAGAAATAACAGGCTTAAGCTGCAGCAAAGGAGATCCAAGTTAGATATAAGGAGAAGCTTTCCACGCTTAAAATACTGGAGCCCTTGCATAGACCACCTGGGGAGGTTGTTGAGTCTCTGTCACAGGAAGTCTTTACAAAACAGCTGAGACCACCATCCATTCAGAGTGATACAGGTGTTTATCTTGTCTTTAGGGGACAGATGAGATGTTTTCTTGAGGCTTCTTACCCTGAGATTCTGTGATCTCACAAGTTAAAAAAAAAGTCTGGAGTGGGTCTGGTAGGTACTTGGAACCTGAGTACAGGTCAGCTGAGAAATTAGCTGTGGAGTGATTTCTGAGAGTTCTTACCTCTCTAATCAATAATTAGTCAATGTCCCAACTAGGCACTGCACTACTGAAAGTGTCAATAGCTCAGTAAAAAAGGACTTTCCTCTTTTTATACTGTTCCTTCACTAATGGCACAGAGTTGCTGGAATGGTCCACTTTAGAATGAGACATAAAAAACAATAATAAAAATCTGATTAGTTTATTTAGGCTGTTTCATAGATCACAACACATCCCACTGTTTAGACTATCTGCAGTTTATCATCTTAGTAGATCCTTAGATCCTAATTAGTTACAGTGTGTGTTTCAAGAGGCATACTGGACAGAGATTTTAATCTAAATGGTGCTTGAAGGCAAGGAAAGGCAGAGTTGATCAGTAGTACAAGGCAAGGGTGCAGTCCCAGCTCCAGCAAAAACAGGTAGCTCAATAATATCACATGGAAGTGAAAATAAGGCAGACACAAATCCATTAGGCAGAAAGAAGATGGGAGAGGGAGACATATGGCTGCATCTGCTTGTTTGGTTTGTTCCAGTTGCCAGAGTTAAGTTTTAAAGTCACATAAAGAATAACCCAGGAAACTTTATCCAACCAACTAAATTTTGCATGCAGTAGCTACTGATCAAAAAGCCCTAATGAAAGTTGGATGAGACAAAATAACACAAAAATTTTAAAGAACAGGAAACCACTCAGCTTGCTTGGAGGCTATGAATTTCTACTGCATTAAGAACACTCCTATTACATCTTGAAGAATCTCCTGGAGCAGCAAAAGGAGGAGATTCTCTCCTCAGTGTGATCTGCCTGGGTACACGCTTTTCATTTCTATAAGCAACCCTGACAGATAATGGGACAAAGCACAGAAATTCTCCTCTTCAAGGTTCAGAAGGCAGACCATCCTAAACACCACAGAATCAAAATACCCCAACATAAGTAGATCAAGAGCACCACAGATGAGAAGTTCTACAGAAAAATCTCTATAAATCAGTTGAAAAAATGTTTTAAGAGTTTGGTATAGACCTTTCTTCATTTGCTGTCACAGACCACAGAATTTTGCAAAGTACAAATGTACAAACTTACTCTGGAGATTATATGTCATTTAGCTTTTTCTGAGTTCTAGCTAAAAGACATCCAGCAAGAGAGAAAACAGTGTGTCCTGTGGTCCTTAGCCACCTTCATTAAACATCAGTGCAGCTGCTAACCAGGCACAGCTAAATAGAATATTACTAAGCACTTTGGCTCTAACACTGCAGTTGTGACTATGGGACTGAAGCTGCTCTCTTGAGCTGTACTTCTGATAAATGTATATACAACATTGTTCATATCAAGCACACTAGAATGCTGAGCACCATGTGAAAATTAAAAAGAAAAAGAGCAGTCATTGGGTAGGAGTCTTTGTATTATTGGGTAGAAGTGCTTAGCCCAGTGCCAGGAAAGATTATCTACACCACCCACATGGGAGTTAGACAGATGAAAAATCTGTGTGAGAAGGGACTCAGAAGCAGTTGTGCACCAGCGGACTTCAGCAGGGGGACTGTTATCAGAGAGAGTGGGGCTCACTCAGGGTCTCATTGGGATCAAGCTTTCCAGAAAGCTCAGACAATATTAGCAATACTGAAAGCTGCTACCACAGGACAGCATCACTGGCAAGATCCACGCAATTCCAGCAGCAGACAGCATCAAGGAGGAGCAAGACAGGGAAAGAGTTGGAATAGACATTGCAAATGTACAGTGGTTTTCCCCTCACATTTATAATAACTTCATATATGGCATATGAAAGAAGGACGTAATCACCAAAGAGAATGAAAGAATGAAGTCAGATGGGAAGAGAATGCCTAACACAACCTTACAGAGACTGGAGCAAATGTAAGGCAACAAGTGGAGACACTGGAGAAAAGAAAGGTAGAAATTTTACACTTAAGATTTACATAAGATGACACACTAAGATTCTTTCAAGTTATTTTTTGTAAAGCAGTGACAAATAGCAGCATGCAGATATTTTGCTTCCAGCAACCAAGAGGTTTTAGCACCTAGGCCTGGACAGGTACGCTACTGGATATCCAGTATTGTTTGCATCTTTACCAATGCATTCATCAAGCTGCAGACCTATGCATTTCTCACTAGAAATCACTCTGGGTGTATGGAGTACCTCATTCTTATTTATAATAAGGCTGTGTTACTCATTCAATGTAAAGGATCCTTACTCTGTGCTGCCTCTATATGTCATCTACACCACCATCACTTTGTGAAAAGACCTTTGAATAAATGAGAATCATGTTTCTAGGTTATAATCAATTCTTGTTCTACATTTTTTACTGTGGATGTTTTTTTCATTTCATTACTGCTCTGTTTTCCAGTGATGTCTATTGTCAGTGACTGCAGTGAGAACATTACATTAATTTTATTTTCACCTGGACTCGTCAGAAGCCAGTTTCACTGACAATATCAGGAAAATTCAGAAGTGAGCCAGAGCAACTTCCCCTCCCCTTGTTTACAGAACATAACTATACGATGTATTGGTGTAAGGTGCCCATACACAGTCATGATGGGCATAATAGATAAATCCAGATGCATGTACTATATACAGGATAGCAATATACCAATTAACTAGAATTAGATGAACAAATTGCCACGCTTTGCAAATAAAAATCTACAAGTTAGAATACAAACTGCACAGCTATTTGCATCTACTTTTAGTGTGCTCTCAGGAAAGTACTAATCACCTCTTCAAATCCTTACATTTCATCAAAAAACACCATCATTTACTATTCTTCTATCTTGTATGTGGGAACACATCTTTCAATATACTGTGATTATACCAATTTTGGATCTGAAATCTACAGTTCTAGAATCTACTCTGTGGCACCACTGATAGCAACATTGTGCAGGATTCAGTGGACTCAATACCACTTTCAGGACACAGAGACACATACAGCCATAAACCTGTAGCACAAGATGCAACTCCACACTTTCTCATCCAGATTTTCCCCATTTCTACAAAACCCCTGCATAACTTCATCCCACAAGGAATATTCCCAAATTTATCTTTCCAAACTGTCTAAAGTGTGGTGTATATTTTTGCCTGGCTGGCCCACAATTATGAAGAAAATACATTACAAGAGAAGAGAAACAAAAAGGAAAAAAAATATTAGCAGACGTGAGAAGAAAAGGGAAAATGTCAAAGTTGGTGTGAGAGGAGTTAAAAATATAGATGAAAGAAGAAAACATGCCAAAGCAAGTCTGTAAGAAAAAAAATAAATAGGAAAGGGAAGGAAGGAGAAAAGATAAAACATGTTTACTACAAGATGATATATAAGACAAGACATATGATCCCCATTAGAATCCCCCATTCTGACTGTTGACAATTCACTACAATACAGCACCTTAAGTATCCATTATTTTTCAATCTGCTAAGGAGTAGATGTTGAGATGATAGATGCTGAAATATGGTATTAGCATTTCCCTACAGCCACGGAACTCACTATCAGCACAGATAAATCTGTGCCAGGATACCTTACTTATCAGAATATGGGCAGTAAACAGTTTAAAATCACGTTAGATTGAAAAGAGCATCCTTGTTGCAGCTCCCTTACAGCAACCAGAAGAGCAGCACAAACATATGTTGACACCAAAACACCCCTGACTCTTAATAATCAGTTATTAACTCTGTTCTAGGAATCATCATTTAAAAGGATGATTTCTCCTTGCTGACCTATGTCTGCTAAGATGTTGAGCTACAGATTTAAACATCAGCACTCTGGCCCAATCTTATCCCTTCTTACACTCTGAGAATAGAGTGACAAGTTTGTGCAAATTTTGGTAATCAAGCCTTCTGAGGCCTGCAAATTATATCTAATGAGAAATGCCTTGTTGTTTGCTCCTAGGAGAATAAAAACCTGCTGTTGACAGCAAGAGATCTAATCTATGGCAAACATTTCCACACTGAAGGAAACATGGTTAATTACAGAGTTTTATTTGTTTGTGAAAAATTCTAGGAGAGCAATAAAGGGAAAGTTAAGGTTCATTAGCAAAAAACCTTCTTTATAGCAACTCCTATCTGGCTATGTAATTGTCTGTTAGACAAAAATGGCAGACACCTTAGCTACTGGTCATTTTAACTGGAATGCAGAAAAATCCTGTAAAAAGTAATGATACTCAACACAATTCACTGAAAGCTTCAGAAATTCCAACTTGAGTCTTCAGTCTTAGAAGCAGGGTACTACCAGTTGTCATGAAACCCCTAGAGAAAGATTATAATTCCGAATTCACAATAAACAATATACAGGACTTTTCCAGATGGGAAGTACCATATGAATTCATCCTTCACACAACATGTACTCACACACTGCACTCCACATGGCTAATAGACCTAATAGGTCTTTCTTATCTCTAACGTACACACTAATATTCACGCAGCTTTCCATTTTTATATTTCAGCTTTGTTATCTGAAATACCATTTATTGTGCTATACCAGTGCTGAATAGTTAAGAATTTGGGATAATTTTGAGAAATGTCAGTGTAGTTTTCTGTAAATGACCACTTTGATTTGCTTGCAAATTCCATGCTCTGTAGTTAACACTATGATAATAATTATCTTAATTTCTTGTACTATATTTTTTATTAAATGGTTGTCTCCTTTGTTTTTGTTTATCTCCCATGGTTAATATAAGTAGTTCACTAGGAACTAGGATATCTTTGTTATCAACTTCATGTTTGTTCTCTGGGGCAAGTCTCATTATTTCTATGTACTGTGCTGTCACTCGCTTGAACAATGCTGGTTGACATATTTCAAAGAAATCTGATAGGCTTATTTACTATAAGGCTGTCAGAAGTAGCAGATTTAGAACAAAATACAGAAGCTGAACTGCAAATTAGACTCGAGAAGGTCCTAATTCCTTATCAGCTTAATAAATTAAATTTATTTCCATTCTAAACAGGAATATACACAATTTTAAATACCACATCACTGGGTGTGTTAAAAAAGCAGAGCAACAGATACAGATAGACTGATGTCATGGACAGGATTTTTTTAAGTATCACCTCTTATAAAATGAAGAATTTGTCTTTCTACACACCCAAACCTCAAAAGACTCTGCATAGCAAGGGCATCTCAGAGATAGTACTGCTTCTTGATACAGCTGCTTAGCATGACCGTCCTACTCATTCTTGTACCTTCAAATACACAAGATAATGTTAGTGGTGGGAAAATAGTGTAAATTATTGTTGGTCAAATGATCATTCATTTTGCATTAAGACTTTCTGGTTTATAATCTAATCTTTTCACAAAATCCCAATTAACTATTATCTTCTTCCATAATTTCTGGGAGAAATAGTAGAATCCATAGTCTTAGTACAGTTCTTCTGCCCATCTTTTAACTATTTCGTGTTCTTCTGGTTATGAAAATGAGGAGATGGTCATCACAGCATGACTTGCTAGGCACTAGCTGGTAGCAACTTTGACAAATGATGATTTAAAATTTAAGAGTGCTGGATGGTCAGCATATGGGATGCAAGTATGCTTTGTGTCCTGTCTTGAGAGACACTTTACTGCTCTCATCTGTTGTAGAATCACACTCTATACTGTTATTTCAATTATAAATAATTAGA
This sequence comes from Coracopsis vasa, assembly GCA_026283785.1. Lineage (NCBI taxonomy): Eukaryota > Metazoa > Chordata > Aves > Psittaciformes > Psittacidae > Coracopsis > Coracopsis vasa. Next base: position 13,246 of record JANHGB010047825.1, read on the forward strand.
GTTTAATCAATGTCATCATAAACAGTCAAGCAAGTATCACAGACTATACTGAAGTTCACCGGATGATAGGTTTTAATAGCCATGGCTCATAAACAATAAAATATCTTCCCCGGATGTGTTGTGACTAGCCGCAATATTTCCTCATGATGCTTATTTGTCACATATGAACTCTCTGTAAGCCATTCACCATTTGTTATAAATGAGACCAGATAAAATCCAAAGAAGAACATGTGAAGGCACTGAAAGGACAAGAGCATTTTGTGCTCAGCAGTCAGCCAGCTGCATGCTTTTGCACAGAAACATATATGGACTCGCCTCTCCTCTGATTTGAAACAGACATTTACAAAACCCTGTCAATTCTAAACAGAAGATTAGATACTCTTTGTGATTCCTGTAAGGGTGGGAAAACTTTGAGAGTCTGATGAAATGGCTGTGTATATAAATCTCATGCTAGACAGTCCCTCTTATGCTCTGCAAGAATAACAGCTCTTCTGGTTTCCCTGAAGGTGACTTTTACCCACAGGAGGAATGCCAAAATACTTAATTTCTATATATTCCATCTTAGTAAAATTAGAATTACAAAGTGCATGCAACAAAATAGCTCTGCCAGTGTTGCATATGGGCAAAACACTCTTTAAATGAATGCAGGCACTTGCCATTTTCACTTACAGAAATCAATCAAAATATTACACAAGCTGCTGCACCTGAGTCTATCATTGAGGATATTGTTACCATAAAGGAGCTATTCCTTAAACATATGTAATTATTTAACTTTGGGTAAGAAATCAGGGCATCGCATTACACGTACATTAGAGTTCTAAGGAATCCTTGGTTTTGCTTTCTTTTTATTTGCATCCCCTCCCGCCATCTCAAATATTTAGTAGTGACTTTTTATTTCCAATAGGGACTTGAAGAAATGTCATTTAATTTCCTGTATTCTTTTAATTTCTCTAGGATGACTTATGGTTAAAAGAATATTTTTTACATGAGAGCCCAAATACTGTCATTTGAGTAGGAAAAAAGGCCTTAGTACACATATGGAAGGGGAGTAGATTCAAATCCTAGGCTATTCATTTCTTCTGTAAAAATAAGCATAGCTTCCATAACACTACATGCATTAGCAAAAAGTTAAGGATGACATTTCCAAAAGCCCAGCTATTCTAGAAAACCTCTAAAGCTTTCAAATCCTTTCACCATCATCTCAGAATTGAGAAAGAATAGAGACTAGAGCTAGTGAAGCTCTAGGAAACTCTCCCCCTTTTTTGTTTACCTTAGGGAAAAGCCCAGCATGGTGTGCTGACAGGTGAAAAAAACCTACCAAAGTCCAGTTTGACCTCTGCTATGGCATAATTCAAAGTCCTCAAAATCCAAAGGTCTTGAATGAGGGCAGTGGAATGTGGATAAGCTTTCCTAAACTGCTTTGTGGAACCTGCAGCAGTCTGCCACGATGGACTGCATTGTGTGCATATCAATAAGCAAGCTGGGGTCTCTATCTGTGCCCATCAGGTGTGCACAGAGGTGCATTTCAGGTACACCTTTGAGCAATAGAGGGTAATCATCAGTGCTTGAAACTGGCTGCTTTTTACTGATAAGCAGTACATTGAACGGAATATATTTCAAACATGCATACTAGTACTTTCTACAGAGAGAAAATGATCCTAGTAGAAGTCATATCCAGCTTGGAAAGATGCAACAAAGCTGGAGAAGGTACAGAAGAGGGAAAAATGATGAAGGTTTATGTGCATGGAGAAATTAAATGGACTAAGATTCTTCAACTTGGAAGAAACATTTAGGATGACTTACAACAGAAAACACAATGCCATGAAAGGCACAGAGAAGATGAATAGGGAATAATAAGTCATTATTTCACAATAAGGAAGAGACACCAGATTAGTAAACCAAAGGTTTATGAAGAAGAAAAGGAAAGACTTTTTTTTACATAATTCATAATTACAGTTGTGATAGCCATTTTGCAGGATACCACAAGTATAAATGGATTGAAAATGTCATGAAGACCAATTTACAGAAGATTCCACTGATGACTTAAAGACATGAATGTAAATAAACCTCTGACCTTGGAAGATTTTCTGGGACATGTGAACGTATTTCAGGAAAAGGATAAATATATTTATGCACTGGTTTTATACTTTTTCTTATTAAAATATTTAAATGTTTATTTTAACATATGACCATGACTGGATATGATCAGGAACATCCAGCTGTGTATTAGAGTTAATTAACACTAGCAAAGATTTTCCTTTAGCTCATGTAGAAGATGAAAATGTATCCTTCCATTGTATCCTTAACACTACAGCAGACTTTCAAGTGATCATTGTGCAGTATACACTTTGGCATAATGCAGAACTTGACATACTTATAGAACCACAGTTTTGCAAAGTATTCCTTAAAATACAATATAAATCCAATGATGCGAATGTCAGATCATATCAGAATTCTGACTTTGCTCTGCACTTTTGGACTGACATAGTTCCACTCACTCACCATAGTTTTAACAGTATCTAAGAGCTAAAAGTAAACTACTAGCGTGCCATAGCATGAGAATGCATTTTCCATGCAAGACACTTGCTATAATGCTGACAGAGTATTATGAATATAAAAGCAAAGCCATCTTCATAAAAAGCTAAAAAGAAAATTAATTTGTGGCTCAAAGAGAAATACACCAGTTGTGGTCTGTAGAGCACAAAGGGTCCATAGGACATTTCTCAGTTGTCTAGGAAGAACAGTTGCATCACAAAGTTCTCCCTCTGTCTCATTTCCACTGACAGAAGTGCAATAAAAAGAAAGATACAAATGTACACAGTGTCCTTTTCCTTGCAAGTCACTGATATAGCTGTTGAGAATCAGTGGAGAGATGTCCCAAAAGATAATGTATCTTTAAAGTGTTTTGGAATCCCTGTCATAAATAATGTATGTAACAGCATGTGAAGTAATATGACTAAAACCTAAAAGGCACAGTTCAGGAGTTATCAGCTCAGCTGGATTCACAGTTAAACCTTTAGACCTGAATAACTCAAACTGAACTCCAGATCTGAGCATAACGTCTTATGTACAATTCAAACAATTAATTTTTAACATAAGCGTTTTCAGTACTGTGTGAAAATGACTGTCTAGTACAAGGTATGTCCATCCCAAGACAAATAACCTAAAGTATAGGGCTTCTGTCATCTTCTAAGTACCCTCCCAATAACTACAATTTTTGAACAGTGCTGTTATGCAACTCTCATATCCACTGTTGCTTTTGTACATCAAGATAAATAACGAGTGAATTTTGCATAAACAAACAAGTTACAGATTAATAAATCTGTAGAAAACTACTACACCTATAAGTACTGTACATTTAGTAAAGTTAAGTGCCATCCCACCCATTTGATGTGGAGAATTCAGGTATGTAAAGCAAACCATACTTGTAAAGTCTATATGCCACAAGAAGAGCCTTTCAGTTTCATTAGCTTACCCAGGAGATCAAGTTACGAATCCAGCTCTGAGCAGAAACTACAACTGTTAGTAGAAAACAGGCATCATGGAGCTCTACTCAAAGATACACTGACAGTTAACAACCAGTAGATTAAAAAAAAAAAAGTAAATCTAAATTTAATTGTGTTTCCTTTCATTAGTGTCATTCACTCATCCAATATGCAGCTATCAGGGGTGCTGAGTACAGTGGAATTTGGCAGAGACTTGTGTGATCAGGACCCAATTCTGCATAATAGCCATATTGATAATGTCTCAGGCTGGCAGCCATGGCACATAACACAGAGAGCAGAACCCTTCCCCTCCATTCCACAGGTTGTAGAACTGCCTGCCTCTAAGAGCGGTTTTCTGGCACAGGGGTGGGGGTAGCTATGCTTATGCTTACCCTTCAAAATTTTCAGTTGCAGGGATTGCAAAAGGGTTAATTAAATGCAAAGAGAACAAAGAACTCAGAGTCTCTTACAGAGTCTCTTACAGCCTATTAAAAGAGAGGATCTGTGCATAAGCGAATAAATAATAATACATACACATAAATATAATGGATTTCTCTCCCCCATCTATGGTTCTTTCCCTCCTGCAATTATTTCTGAGTGAAGTGAAATTGTAAATAGCTTTATCCATTAAATAATTTTGAGAAAATTATTTCAGAAGTGCCACAGTGCAGCTCGGGGGCTTTTCCTGGTCATTCAGTGCTCAGATGATTAGCTTGGAGCAAATTTTTGCAAGTATGCTCACCAGGACAAAAACATATTGTGATGAATGATGAAAGCAGAATGTAAGTCGCATTTCATTTTTAGCAGCACAAGGCTTTGGACTAGGACTGCAGAGATGCTGAAGGCCACAACATAAGTGTTTGCAAGAGTTGGGGTTGTGACATGGAACAGTCAAAGCTGCAGTTGCCCGTAATGAACTAGCTAATCTACAAACTTCAGCTCAGGATCAAGATGCCAGGCCTGGACTGCGTGGAAGCCAAGGAGAGCAGTAAGCACTGCATGTTGGAAAAGAAGCACACTGTAAATACTGCCAAGCAAACCCGGGTTGGGACAGCACAGATGAGCGAAAAGCCCTGGCAGAGTTGTAGAGTACCCTTGCACAGTGCCTAGACGTAGCCAACAGTGCTCGACCTTTCTACTCACAAAAAGACAACAACAAATCCATCAGTTTTACAGTTTCTTCTGAGAGTCTCAAGGCCATTTATCTTTCCAACCAAGGCATCAAGGAAAAGCTACCTAGTTACAATTATTTCCTTCCAAAAAATGGCAGAGAATAGAGAAGAGCTTTTGAAACACCTGTATAGAACACACTAATCCTCTACTCCGTTACCAATGGTCCCCCATGGAAATGCAACAGTGAAACTGTTCTGATGGAAGAAATGTGCTGCCTTAGTCAGAAGGTGTATCTTTTACCCAGTAGATTTCAATCAGATCTACCAATCCCCTCACTTTCTAACACCTCAAAAGACCTCAGCCGACACATAAAATCTACTATATAGTCAATATTTTGATTGTTTTCATAACAAAGGGAATAATTTGCACAATACATCACTTTGAAGAAAAGTCATCATAAGCCATTTCACAGAAGCCAACATATGTTATTATTTATAATGAATTTCATTAAGATTTAACTTTATCCTTTCTTTTGATGAAGAAGCAGTTTTGATTTTCATAAGGTCCCTATCATTTCAGTCTGGAAAGTACAACAACCTCCACTTAGGAAAGGAAGCAGGTGCTTCCACATAGGGTATAAGAGCTGTAAAATATGTTGAAAAACACCTACAAGCACATTAAAGTATTTCTGAAAATCTTTAAACATTATATGCTAAATATCATGATCTGTGGCTGGAATGAAAGACCAGAGTACTTGCGAGTGGGATGAGTGACCTTCTTTGGCCATTTCAGCAATGGCTTTCAGATGTCAAGCATTTTCCCTCCCCGCACTTTTATGTATGTCAGCAACAATGCCTCTATATCATATATATATTATAGTATTTCAAGATAGTCAGGAGAGGTTATCCAGAAAGACTAAAGATGACTTGGGCTCCCATCAGGCTTCACATCACCTGAGAACAGTGTGCAAACGTTCAAGCAAGAGGCAGAGAACAAATGTGTCCAAAGAAAGAGTTTAACCTTGATTCTTGTCATGCTTGGAGTTATACAACTTCATTCTGTTAACAGGGAAGGATGTCTGTATGGTTACCCAAAGGTCTTATTAGGAAATGACTGGTGCCATTCTGCTCATACTTCTTTCCTTCAGCAAATACATGCAATACCACCATACTGCAGTATGGTCTGTGTCCATTATCTGATTTATTCAATCATAGAATCATAGAACCAACTAGATTAGAAAAGACCTTTAAGATCATCAAGTCCAACCTTAACCCAAGACTGCCAAGTCAACCACTAAACCAACTCACTAAGGGCCTCATCTACATGGTTTTTGAACACTTCCAGGGACAGTGATTCCACCACTTCCCTGGGCAGCCTGTTCCGATGCCTTATCACCCTTTCAGTGAAGAATTTTTTCCTAATATCCAGTCTAAACCACCCCTGGTGCAGTTTGATAGGACACCTTGTTCTATCACCTGTGACTTGAGAAACAGGACCAATCACCTCCTCTCTCCCTTCTCCTTTCAGGTACAAGGCTCAATTACTGAGTTAAACTATCACCAATCGAAAACAGTTGCTTATCAGAAAAAAAACGTAGCCACTGATGCAAGATAGATGTTGGTCTTGCTCCTTTAACAGGAGTGGTCAGAAGGCAATACCTTACCAAATGCAACCCACACCACACATTTCAGCAACTACTTGAAGGAGATTATTAGTTGAAGGTGAGGTTTACCCTAGCAGAGTTGGTGCAGCAACCTCTCAGATGGACTTTGACTCATTCTGAGTAAAAAGCGACCAGCAAGAGTCTGTTCCAGCAGGCATCTGATTCCTACAAGTTCTCTGACTGAAGAAAGATCCACATCTGTGGTATCATGGTGGGAAGCAATAAATCTAATAAAGCCATAAGTAGCCTTTTTCATCTCCTATTTCGATAGATAAATTAGCAAGTGGTAAAATTCATTTGACAGACTGAATGTTTCTGTAAGAAACAGACAAGTATAAGTGCATGTGCTAAAATGGATTTTTAAATGTATGTTGGCCTGAGGGAAACAGCTTTGCTCACATCTTTGTAAACATTCCCTCCCTGCCTCTTAAAGTAGATGTTCATTGAACTGTGAAGGGGGAAAATACCTACATCTGGGATGTGTTAAAGATCTGCAGCCTCATCAAAACATTCAGGTGCATCTTTTGTCACTGTGATGGGTACAGCTTATCTCAGCTTACAGTAAATTAAAGCTGATCCCAGCAGCTGAGATCACACTATGTCAAAGAACTAGGTGTGCAATAGTGCAGAAGATACAATTGGAATAGCCATCATCAACAACATCTCATCAGCTAACAAATGATTCCTCTGAACTCCATCCTCATTTCTAATTTGTTCCAAAGCATTATCTATTGAGGAATATCATTAGATGTCCTCATGGCTTTGATATTTCATACTTGAAATGGAACTTTAATTTTTTGTCCATGAACATGTTGTAGTTATGTATGTCAGCAACATACATAGAGGGACAGAGCTACCATAGAGCTATGAAGGAGTATCTCATCTGCTACAGTACTTTCCCCTGTAAATTAGTAATGAATCAATGATATGGAGTGACAGTAGGAGCAAAATTCAGTCATTTTTAATTGGTCTCTAATTAGCACAAAACCAGAACAGTAGGTACACAACCATCTCTACATTAACAGGATATATTCCTATAGGCAAACAAGGTAAAGGTGCTTCAAGATACTAAAGACATCTCCTTAAAAATCTCCTGACAGGAAGACAAGGAGAGAGAACTCACGGCTTCTTTTGATATTTTTGTGTAAATGATTAATCACTCTGTCTGTTGAAAATGTGCCCAATTTTCCATTTGAATGTCTCTAGATTCAGCTTTTAGTTACTGGTTTTCGTTACATCTTCCTCTGCAGATTAAAGATCCCATAAGTGCTTTGTATTTTCTTCCTGTGAACACACATTTGTACTGCTACCAGGTCACCTCAGTTTTCCTTTACTAAGGTATCTTTTAAAAGTGATAGAGCAGTGTTGCAGATAATATACCTGGGGACACTTTCAGGTAGTTATTTTATTCTGTACCTATTTCTTTCTCTGAGAATTCAGATGCTCCAAGAGTTGTGTATGCAGACTCTGCATGTGAACTAGGCAGGAATTTGCTCAAAGTACAGACCTACAGATCTGCAAAGCCACATTGCACTTTCAAAAGTTGAAGAGTTTTACCTTAGGTCTTCCTCAGATCCCCCTTCAGAAAATGGTGTTCTTCCCCTCAAATTCTTTTTCTAGGTTCAACAGAATACTGTATTGTTCCATTGCATCTTCATTCCTCCTGTGTGCTTTCAATAGCTGCAATATTATATCCTAGAAGTGCCTTCATGTACCTACAGTTTGAAAGGTACGTCCCACACAGTGGCAGCTATTAGAGATTACTGGGGCTTTTTTCAAGAAAAGGAAAGTTGTATTAATTAATTTTTTATTAAAAGTAAATGTCTGTTAAGAAAAGCACTGAAAATAAAAAGTTCAGGTTTTACTTTTGACCTTGAGATTACAATTTGCATGCTTTCCAGAGCCACAGTAGCAGTTTGAAACCACACATGCTTTACAGTTAGCCATGCCAGCAATGATGAATCTGGCAATCAGAGGGAATACTTAAAGCTGTCAGTTTGCATTAAGGCTACATTTGTCCTTCAAAATGCTGCTGATAATAATGACTTCTTCAAAGAGTCAATAACTCCTTAAAAAGAAAAATGAAATCAAAGTCTGATTTTTATTTATCACAAAGTATCTTCCACTCTATCTTCTCTGTTCGGGTGAAGGTAGTAGCACCATGGTTAGGAACCTATGACTTGAATATATGTGGAATAAAATAATAGTCTCAGGGCACCAATTTTAAGAAGTCATTGAGCCCTAAACAAGTACAATACTACATTGCAAGACCTTTAAGCACAGGCTTAAAGTTCAGCATGTGCTTGTGCATTGTGCTTAGTGGAGAAAAAAGATCTTTGAGATACCCAGCACCATTTTCAGAGTAAAACTGTCTTCTTCAAACCACCCTAAACTTTCCCACCTACTCTGTATGGCTACACTAATTGGGATTCCACAACCTCCCTCTTTCCCTTCCCAAATGGTTCCACATCAAAATACATCTTCCAGTTAGGTTCTTCTCACAGAAGAAAAGCAAGCAGAGGAAAACACGATAGCTGCATAAGTGTTTTTACTACATATATCTAAGGAATGAAAAAGCAATTTAAAATGTTTGAGCATTAAGGATCAGTAATTTATCAAGAACTGAAGTAATTTTAAGTACTTTGGAAACAACTATTTGCCATAAGAATGTGTGGATGGTGTGGAGATGTCTTGACTAATGTGATTTGCAATACATCTTGATCAAATTGAAGTGACATCAATATTGGTACAGAGTGCTAGACTGTCACCCCCAGAACAGGAAGTCCACAGAACAGATACAACTTGGATTATAAAGGAGAGATTCCTAGAGATTCCTGCAAATGTATTACACTGTGAGAGACATTTTCCAGACAGGAGACTGAGATTTTTTTCACTTTTCATGTGAGGTTGTCATTAAAATGTCAGAAAACCAATCATGTGCTTTTTGAAGTGGGCTAGCTGCTTGTCGACAGCCAAATACAATTCTTTCCACTAGAAACTGGAAAAAGTCAGCCAATGTCACACAAAATAAATGACCACTTGATAACTCTCTAACACTATGGAAGTGGTCTGGCATCTATCTCCTTTCTTCTACAATCTCCATTACTCCTTTCTTGTGCTTTGACTATCAGCACAACCTGCTGAACACAGACTGTACAGGCAAATAATGAATTGAAAGAACAATAATTACCTCCATGTGGAAACCTAAGGCACCTATACATCAGGTTACCAGGTCGAAAATTACATCTATTAAGTCAAATAAATTACTTGTGTACCGTACTTGAGGTAATGCATAAAGGAATTTACTTCTGGTTTTGTGCCAACTGGTGTTAATTTAGATAATGGTAATTGATGATTTTCCACACCAAATGATTGAAATAAATCCATAAACTTATCCTATCAGTAGGCCCTTCTCAATTAAAGAAAGAATAGCATTAATCATTGTGAGTCAAGCTTTCCCAGGAGAGCTTCTCCACCTACCACTGAACTGATAAGAGTGATCAAGAGGTCACCGTCTGAAATCTACCTGGAGCTCTCAATAGAGTTGTTGCCACTATTGCACCCACTGATAACAGTTTGTATGGTTTCATTCTAGCCAGCACACTGCAAACATACCTCACTAATACAATAACCTTGGCTTATTTCCATAAGGTGGGTAATTGCCGTGTACTAAGTGATAAATTAAAAAGATTAACCAAAGTACTAAGTACAATAAAAGCAGCTAATTTAAGAATTTCAGCTCTATATTATCTTCTCTTTATTGAAATTGAACTTAAAAATCCTCTCTCTGCTTCAAGTAATGATAAAACGTTAGATAAAGATAGGTTTCTTTATTCGTTGACAAATAAAAATTTATCCTCTAATTATGCAGCTCAAATAGTGTTTTCTTTGACTGCAATTCCACACTTGTATATGTATCTTAGCCTGACTAAGTGAAGAACTGCTCGCACAGCAGTAGTTGCCTCCTGCAGGTTAGAAGACAGAGAAGCTATCAGCATGTCAACAAAGGCAGAAGAAATTCCTGGTGTCACATGGAAAAAGGGAACAGACCACCAAGGTCTACTAAACACTGTAGTTTATAAAGTTCTTACCATTATCTATAAGCCTTTCAAAGCTTATTGAAAAGCTATAATTAAACAATAATAAGTTAACCAACAATAAGTTAACCAAAAACTCATTAAATCCTCTTCAGGCAATCCCTCCCCTCTGCATCACTCCCTAAATAAATAGCATGTGTTGATGGTCAACAGATTCAGGCTCTTTTGATTCTGGAAAGTAGAGAGAATTACAAAATAGAGTTTGAAACCCAAACACTGCACCACTTGTCATCCACACAGGTCCTTTTTGCACCCCAGTGTCTCTCTAAATGTAGGTTGTGAAATCCCCCATTATAATTCAGGATATTTGAAAGACAGAAAGTGAGAGAAACATCCAGCCGTGCAGGATGCACACTCTTTGCCAGAAGGGAGCTTTAGGAGGAGGCTGTGCAGTTGCAGCTCTTTGAAATCCGAAAAAGGTTTGTAACATGCTATCTTGATAAACACTGCAATTAGTGTTCCTCGCTACCATTCATGACATCATAATCTGAAGATAAATCCTCTCCTCCGGGGTTGGCACAACCTGGAAGTACCGCAAAAGGTTTTATGTTCATTATAAGAAATCTTTAGTATCACACTGTAGCTTTACCTCTTTGTAGTACAAAAAGTGGCACAAATGGGTTTTTGCCTGAATTGTGTTTTTTCTGCCAAACTCGAAGCATGTCTATAGAAAAAGACATAACTATGGTTTACTCCTCTCTCTGCTCAGAGATGGCTTAAAAGGAACTAGTTGCAGATCCACAGCTACTTTATTGTAATGGCTAACAAGTCCTCCCACTTAACAGGTCTCATTACCTGGGTTGCAGTGCCACACTATCACAGCTCTGTAACTTCTGGACTTGATCTTATTCACGTCTGAACAACTTCAAATTCAGACAGAGTGATCTCATATCTTTCTCCATCTGTCCATTCTGTCCACCAGCTATGTTTGAAAAATTGCTTTCAATCTCCATCTTAAAGCCAGCTTTTTGACTTTCTTTCCCTGACTGCCTTTCTATGGAAACAGTGCAAAAATCTCACTGTAAGTGAGAGGAATCTTCCTCTCATCTCCAAATTCCACTTATCCATTGCAAATTTATACTCACTTTATTTTTAGGTAAGATTTGCCTTTCTGAGTTCAAAGAGCCCTTGTCCTCCTCGTTGTTTAACTGATAGATGCAGTTAGAGGGGGAAAATATCCTCCCTCCTAGACTTTGCTCTGCTAGCCTAAGTAAATCATATTCTTTTACAATCATTTTCTGTGAATGACTTTCCATTCCTCGGCAACCTAGAAGCTCCTTATCTGTTCCATAAGAAATCCATCTTTCTTGAAAAGGAGGGACAAAAACCAGACACACTTTTTAAAAGAATCCTCACCAGCGTTGTACAACATAGCACTAACGTTTCCTTATTTCTGCTGAAAGTATGACAGGTCTGCTGACATATCCTGGGATCTAATTTGACATTTCCATCACCTTTTCATGTTTGTTCAGAACCCTTTATTTCAAAAAACTGCACTTTAATTCTCAGAGAAGTATGTTCATGCACAACATTTTTCATCCCTTTTAATTCCAAGCAAAACCAAACTTAATCAGAAAAAGTTTAGACCTACATCTAGGCACAAATACCTTTCTGTTTGAGTATGTTCAAACATTAGTTTTAATTTGCTCTATTTTTTCTTTGGAACAAACTAAAAAAAATAAAATAAATCTTCCTACTGGAGTTCTGACATTCTCACTTTTGGCCTAATCTATATTGATGCAAAAATTCAAAGCAATTGGATAGCACAATCACACCAAACGTTTTCCAAAACAGTTTCTAAACCCACTTCTTTTTTGGAAATAGCCAAACAGTCAAGAAAAGCAGAATGTTCTCCATCTCTGTGAACTGGTTTACCCATTCTACCGATCCATCCCTCTCATGCTCTTTCTGAGTAAATCAAATACAAGAGCATTTTGTTCTCAGAAATCCTTTCATGCTTTTTGCAATCCTGCTACAATGCATAAGGTACTGCAAAACCAGTGTGGTTTGTCAGTCAGCATCTGACACCAACCTCAGTCCCTCTTCTCTCTAGTGGCTCTTGAAATTCAAGAAGAAGACTCAAGTGCTGCTGGAGGGAGGGAGGGGGCAGGGATGCCATCCAAACCACATTCCAGATAATTGCTGAAGAACCCACAGCAAATTACACCAAATAATCTCTTCACTACAAGCTTTAACCAGCTCCTCTCTGGAACATGATTAAGTTCAATCCTTATTGAACAGACTCTGCCAGGAATTTTATATCAATTCATATGGCTTGTTTTTTTTTTTACCTCTGGATGTCCCAAGACATTTCCTATGCCTTGGAAATGAATTTGATTTTGAGCCAAGTTTTCAGCCAAGGTAAATCTGTGCAGCTCTGCTGAAGTCAGTTCACACAATCTGAAGAGCCTTTCTTCAGCAGACAGATTTATTTATTTAATTTTTTTAATCCCAATTGTTTGTTTAAGACATAAAACAAATTCTTTAAATTATTCATTTTTGTATTGTAGGTCAAATCCAGCATACCAGCAGGAAATTATATAAAGCTAATTCAAGCACTGAATTGTTTGCATTTGGAAAAACTAACGGAAAAATGTATGCATTAAAAAAAAAAAAATCCCAAACATACAAGGTCTGGTTCCAAATTTCTAATTATTGATTAAAATTCCCTGTTAAAAAATGCTGAGATTTCATTTTCAAATTAAATTTTCAAATCCAGCAGCATTTCAACCCTTCTTCCCCCCAAACAATGGAAAAAGTGTCAGGGGATAAAAGTCCTGCTTCTTCAGATCAAGATGGGCCAAGCGATGTACATGTGGTTAGGGACATGGAGTATCCTGTTGAACTGTAACTTAGGGAAGCCAGCTGGTATTTTCAGTTCCATCAGTGACATGCTTCATAACTCTGAATAAAGTCCTTTATCTCTCGTGCCTCAGTTTACCTGTCTACAAGATGACAATAATGATCCAGACTTCACACAGCACTTTGAAATTCAGAGAAATGCAATCTAAATGCTAGGTATTAACATGTGATTTTTTCATATAAAACAGGACAGCTCTCAGTGGTTGTAAAAAAACCAAAAAATAAGAAAGGCACTGAAATGTTGGATATTCTGTTTTCACAGTGCTCCTACAAGACTTTCACAGAGTTCCTCCCAAAGTCTGCTTTCAGCTCTGCTATATTTCACAGAGGTATCGTCTGTATTGATTTGCCTTTGCTTACGTGGGTGGCTTTTTTTTTTTCCAGAATGATTTTCCAGGTGTTCTGTACATTAACAAATGGCCTTTGAAGCAATCCAATATAATTTCAGCTATATTAATCCTATCTACTTGTTATCCTTGAAACAGTTTTTGACTTTGCAGGAACCAGCGTTTCTATCTAATATAACAAGTATTGTAAATTGCCCTTAAGTGCTTAAAAATTAGTCCCATACTGTATCTAGCATCCATTTGTCACATAAATGCAGCAAGTATAAGGCTTTTATCAGCAACATCCAACATTTGTACCTGAAAGCTGGTGAAGAACTGCCAAATGCTGACAAATTTTGATTGAATCTAACCTAAGTAAGATTTGACATAGAAGTGAAAAATGTAGCCAGTTAACACTCTAGCGATCTAGATAGCTCCCTTTATAAGAAAGGCAAGGCATAGCTCCTTTAAATTGCTTAGTAACTTTCTACGATTTGGATTATACATATTACACTTGAATAATGAACTTCTAGTTCTTATCAAATTAGTCTACAGCACATTACAATCCCACCACGTTAAGATCAGACCAGAGTTCTTCTGTAACACAATGAACTAGCTAAACAGGCATATACCTGCATTGTGGGTACTCAGGCCTCAAGTCTTACCCCTGAATGCTTAAACTGGGAAAACTTCTACTGAAATAAACAGAACAGTGTCAGAATAATCCTAATGTTTCTGCCTCTAAGTACAGGTGCCATTAGTCTCTTTTTTCTAGATGTAAAACCACAGTACTTAATTTTAAACACTTACAACTAAAATAATGATTACTTAGAAGTCTGTTTTTCTACAGTTTGCAGATAAATATCTAAATAGGTATTAGAAGCTGCTGCATGTGTGAAATTAAAGGAGAGGCACATTCCTTTCCTTACTTTCAAACTTCATACTCTTTCTACCATGCCACAAATTCAATAATCCCTGTGGCAACTGAGAAGCACATGGGAAAGCTTCCTAGTCCTTTTTCAAAGGGTCTATGAAGGCCCATTCCTCTAGACTAGCATGACAATATTTTCTATATATGGCTCTGACTGTCACTATCTATCTCCTAAATTCAGCTTATTTCTTATTCTTGGTTCTCACTAGCTTTCATCAAAGAAAGTTGAGACAGAATTTGATCTCCACCTTTCCCAAGCAAAATATTTTGGAGACATGAGGTATTATAGCACCTGCCTTTTGGAGGATTATCTTTTGCAAAAGGCACCGAAAATCCCTTGAAAGAAAGAGACTTTTTCCTTCACCTTAGATTTGACATAGCAAGTCAAGATCTTCATTTTTGGGTAAGCAAAGCAGAAGGTAAGACTCTGGCTCATTGAACAAATTTCACATAAGCACATCAGAAGCCCGTACAGAAGCAGAATTAACCAAGGATGGTTCTTTAAACTAACCCTTTGAAATTAAGCAATAATTTGTAAAATCAGCCCAAACACTCTTGCATTTATGCCAGTTTCACTGTACTGTAACTTCACTAGCTTCTGTAGCACTAGTTTCAGATCAAGCCATAGTGAGAAAAGAACCAAACCAACCTTCTTATTCCCAGCTCATAAGTAATGTGAATTCAGACTGGGGTTTATGAAATCACCCTCATGCCACGTATCCTTCCATTCTTCCTCTGCCTCATTTGCTGAACAAATGAAAAAAATCACTTTCCGTGAAAAAGCAG
The DNA here is from genome assembly GCA_026283785.1 of Coracopsis vasa. Lineage (NCBI taxonomy): Eukaryota > Metazoa > Chordata > Aves > Psittaciformes > Psittacidae > Coracopsis > Coracopsis vasa. Next base: position 28,509 of record JANHGB010047825.1, read on the forward strand.
CAGTAATGAAATTAGAGCTGTGAAGGTAACCTTGGCCCATTCCAACTCCAGTACACAGCAGACTGTTAGCTGCTGTCCCAGAGAGCTGCACTCTGCAGTGGCTCAGTAGCAACCTCATTAACTTTGGGTTCCTCCAGGAATAGGACTCCATTCTCTCCCACCTGGGCCTCCTTTGCATGTGTTTGGGGCTGCTTTTCTCCCTTTCCTATTGGGTATTAAATGACGACATTTAATTTAACATAAGGCCACATGCATTTTTAGCTTTATAATTAATCAATGGGTTATAAATAAAAAAAAGATATTAAAAAGAAAAAAAAAGGAAATAAAATCTTCCCTCAGCATTACAGTGCAATTTTAACCAAGCAATGCACAGTATAAGGGTTGTACACTGCATGGAATAATGTTGTCTCCTACATGCTTCAAGGATAAAGCTGGAGGAAAAGTAATGAGACTAAGGAATTGAGATGCTTGGCTAAGTTAGGGTTTCTGGTTTCTATTGCCAGTTCAAAAAAAAAATAAAAATTGTTAATCAGCACAACATAAGAAGATGAGGACTGGGGATCAGAACTCTGTTTTCAGTACCGCTACTTCTTTGTCATGTTGCCTCTGCTCTACTGGTAAGTGGGATAACAATACTTCTCTTCCTTCCTGGGGACCATCAAGAGGATCAAGTAGCCACCGAGTTGCAGCCAAAAGGCTGCATTGCACTCCCTGTGCTCCCTCTCCCTCCAGCTTCCACGTGCACTGAAGCACAAACATGCCTAGCTCTAAACCCTGTTCTTTCCTTAAAACCGATGGAATGCAGGTAAGAGTCCCCAACGTGTCCTGCTTACACAGGTTTCAGTGTATTTGAATGAACTAGTGAAGACAGGCTCTGGGAACCACTCCTTGTCTCTGCAAGGTTGTAGACAGAAGGAGAGAATGCAAGCATGTATTATAATCAAAGACAGGGTCAGGCTTGAGTCAAATCCCGCTCTAGATTTCAAACTCCCACTACAGTCTGGAAAGACTCCTTTTCAGAACTGAGAACCAGCTCTAAGAGGGGAAGAATAACAGTGATGGTATCGGGAGTGAGGAGCTGAGGTAACTGTTCGCTATTTTTTGAGGACCTAGAGGGAAAAGAATAAACCATGACTGAAGTATTCTACCAGGGTGGAGAGAGGACAATGCAGGCAGCAAACACTCATCTGCTAAAAAATGACCAGAAATGCAAGACAGAAGAAAAAATCCTACAAAAAGATACTACACTGTCAGCAAGAAAGAACTGCTGCAGAGAGGATCAGCAAACAGCCTTATTCTTAAGGCCCATGGATTTAAAGTTTAGAGAGATTAAACAGACATATGATAGTGGTGCAGGAGTAGAGTATCATGTCCAGTTCACACTAAACACATGTGAGTCTTAATACTGCTTTCATTGTCTTGATACTATTTATAACAGGAGCTCTGTAAGAAAGATATCTAATATGAATAGCATACATATGGTTCCCATCTTAAACACAAGATAGGACAGGCTTCTGCTCAGAGTTGGCATTCCCCTCTAAAACCAGCCTGCTTTAGAGATCTGACATACACATTGTCCCTCCTGTGCTGTTCGTCCCTTCAGCCATTATCAGAAAAACAGTAATGCACAGTAAACGAGGAAGGGCTAAAGGGCTAAATGCTCCTCACTGCTTTCAGTCAATTATTAGGGTATTATGTACCTAGCTTCCCTACTTGAAATGTCTCTGTCTATCTTTAGGAGCCCAGTAAACCGTATCATACCCTCAGAGTATTTAACTTCTTCCACGTACTGCCTCTTATTGCCAAGCTAGCCAAATGCGAGATCAGGCTGCTTTCAGCACATGACAGTCCATATTCAGCATAAATGGCCAAGTTCAAGCAAGGTATATGCCATGCTCTGTAAAGAAGATGATTAGAACTTAAGGAAACGTAAGTAGAGTCATCTTAAATCAAGGAAATGGGGCAATGCTGTAAAAGAGAAAAAAAGAATATATTATTTTGAGCACATTTTGGAAAAGGTCTGGGACACATTCATAATGGCATGATATTCCTCAAAGGTGTTTTGTTAAAGGATATGCAGACTGGCACTAGCCACAATGCAGCAGGGCCAAGAAGTGGTGTGGGAGGGAGCAAAAGAGATTTAGTACAAGAAGGGAGGATGGTCTAAAGCAGCCATGTGCTAGAACACTGAAAATAAATTAGTTCACAAAATGAATACAGGTTTTTATGCAACAATGCACAAGATGCACAAGCACCCTCAGATCTGGTCTTCAGTACCAGCAGCAAAGGCAGGAAAGAACCTTTTGGCATCAAACGTGTCAACCGTTGTACAACTGCTTTCTGCTTCTTACCTTAAGAGGAGATAAGAAATACAAATGTGTCTTTATTTATTTTAAATTGTATTTGTATAGGAATGAAGGGCAATTTCACTACCCTTGAGCACACTTTCCTAATTTCCTTGAGCTGTTTCAAACATGGTAAAGCTGGCTCTTTTCCAGCTCTTATCTGATATATTGTATTGCAACTGTACTACTGATTTTAAAAGTATGGTAGGATTTAGTCTTAAAATATATCTATTTATATTTACTGTCTCCTACAACCAGCAAGCTACCCCCATAGCAGACAAATTATGGTTCTGTAGTACTCTCCATTCACTTTATTGTTCTTTCCACAAAACGTCTCCTCAGTAACATTGAGAACATCTTTGGCCATATACACTTCTGCTCCACAAAGAAATCATCCACATCCTTAGGGTGTTTCTCTCCCTGTCATGTTTTCATTTTGCCCAGCACATCAGGTTCCTCTGTCTCCAGCTGTCATTCAGACTTCAGAAAGCTGCTGGGACTGAGATGGGAATGCGGAAACTTATTTCACGTGAAGTTTAGATCCAAAATTGGCACAAAGGGGATCGGAAGAGGCCAAATAGTATTCCACTGCTAGGCTGCTGGCCTTCTGTTGATCCAGGACAGGAGCAAATGAAAGTCAATCAAGTCAATCAGGACCCTTCTGACATGAGTGGATATGGATATAATTTTCAGGGACAGGATCAATGCAGCAAACCCAACAAATACTATTTTCCTACAAGCACCCTAAAAGTAAGAACAGATAGTCTTTTGGGAAATACCCCAACAGCAAACACAAGGAATGACTGTGTAACAGAGATTCCCTTTCTGGCCATATAGCTGAGCTCTCCAAATCAGCCTAAATGTATGTGAGAAGCTTAAACTACCACCACTGTATATATATGCTGTAAATAAAAGGAAGAAGCTGGCAGACAGACTGTCAGATTAGCATTGTACCCATATTCAAGCAATTAAATTAAACAACAGTTCAGCACTTTATCCAGGTACACCAACACACTACATATACCCAAACTAACATACTCATATTAAAATTCCTCTAGGCTCTAGCTGAAAGGCTAATTTCCCTTGAGCTGAAATCAAAGGTGTAATGAGAAAATCTACAGGTTTCTTATTACCAATTATGAGTGCATTCATGCAGCGCTGCTTAAATATTATCTTCTAAAATTGATAAAGGGCAATGTAAGGGAGAGCTCTTCAGAGAGCAGGAGACCAGACAACTAAAGCTCTTAATTACAAGGCAATACTCAAGAACTTCTAGATCATACCCAGACTTAACTCAGTCCTTTATACCAATACTCATCCCACTAACATACATCCCTTAAAAAAAACAAAAAAAAAAAGTCTACACATCATAATTCTCTATCATGTTTTTAAAGAATTTTAAGAACATTTCATGCACCAGTTAGTTCAAAGATACTGTGATACATTTAAAGTTCAAAGCTGTAGCTTCTCTCTTTCCTTTTAGACATCACTTTTAGAAGAAAAAGTTGAGGAAAAGTTGTGCGCAATTTAATATACCTCTTCCCCCAAAGTCTGTACTTGTTTCTCTTACCCCAAGATTGTTGTAGCAACTCCTTTAACACAGAGAATAAAAACACAGTATATACTGTACTGATAGTGGTGAAACATAGAAAGATCACATTTGAAAAACTATGGGAAAATACAAACCGAGAATGCTGTGTCCACAGAGAAGCACAGGTCAACCACCCCAACCACCTGCAGTTGCCCCTAGTTAGCTACCATCATATATTTAGAGAGCATCACAGTGGGTGCGCTACCACTGCCGAAAGAGAACACGAGCAGGTGGTGCAGCACTACCTCTAATTCATCATCTTAAACAGTGACATATAAAAAACAATGAAATATAAAGTGTTAGACCTGAAAACCTGACATAATTGCAATAGCATTGCTAACTAACCATTCAGCCCCGTGTTCCAGAGTAATTAGGGTGATGGTTTATGACCAGCATGTGGTAGCATTAGCAAAATGTAACAGGAGATTGAGCATGAGGAGTGGGTTGATAAAAAGGAGGAGGAGGAGGAGGACTTGTAAATTATAACTTCAAGGAATCACCTGTTAAAAACCACATGTCTCTCTTTATCAAAGAAGAAGAAGTTCCCCATATCTAAAGGGTAAGGAGAGAGGATTCAAAACAATGGCAAGATGATGGTCTTTTACAAGAATGTTTTTGATAGGCTTTTTTTTCATTTCACATACAGATTATGTGATTTTGCTCTGACAAGTCAGCAGGAGAAAGAAAAGCCTGGCAGACAGGCTACAGCAAGATAAATTTTGGGTGCTTAAATAATTTGAGAAATGTTTTAGCTTACTACCTGTTTGGATGGAAAGGCTGATGTTGTAAGTCACCTACACTGCAGCCCTGTACGCAGCAGGAGGAGACTGGGGGGGCTCAGCTGATGCAAAGAAAGAAATACCACTGAGGGAGGAGGAGAAGCCTTTGCTTCATTCACTGAAGTGCTAGTCTTGCAACAGTGAAGATTCTGCAGAAGATACAAGAGATGTATATACTTTTTTCTTTTTTTTTTTTCCCCGATAGCCATGAAGAAATCTACTCTAAACTCCAGCACAACTCACGCTGACTTCCTGGGTTTAATTCCTACTTGAAGCCCAACAGATGCCTCTGACCTAGAGAATTCCTGTTTTGGTTTTTTTTCTTTTAGCTCTTTACGTGGGGGCAGCAGAGCAGATTTTTGACTGCAAATTGCCAGCAGTGATGATTTTCCCACAGTGTAGAAAACTGTTCTATTATTACTTAATCCCTATTATTTAAAATGTGCAGACTATTTCTAGTCTACATTTGTCTAGCTTAAACTTTTCAGCCACACAATCACGTCACACTTTCACTTTTACAAATTTAAAAGCTCCCTGTTATTAAATCTCTGTTTACCATTGCAGGTAACTGTAGATTGTGATTGTCACCCCTCCACGTTCTCTTTTTCAGGTAGATGTCCTTTGTCTTTCACTAAAGGTCCAATCCCTTTAACAATTATCACATTTAAGAATTTCTCAAATAATAGCAGCTGTAAGCATAAGAAATGGATCTCAGTCACAGTCATACCAAACCCAGATGTACTTATTCCTATAGAATATATATCTGGGGAGTAATTTAGTCCTTTGGACACAAGAGTATCCTGAGAACTCATTTTCAACTGAGTAAAAGTCATGACCCCAAATCTTTTGCAAAAATCGCTGCTTTTTAAGGTAGTCTACAAGGTTGACCGACATTCTTTGTTTTAAAACTGACGCATTTCAAAAAGGCATTTTAAAATGCATCTTGCTCAGCTGCCCTCAATTTACAATATAATTCAGTCTAACAGTGACATTTCATCCTGAATGTTCCAACTACCCTCTGTTTAAGCCATTCAGTGCCAGGTGGTCTGTGAAGAGGATTCACAAGACACCATTTCCCTACACATATACACCTGTTTTTCTTCTCCAAACAGCTGCTTGAAGCACAACTATACACCCTTATTCTTTCAGAGGATGCTGCAATACAGGTAGCATTGGCATTGTGAAGAGAAGAGAAAATAAGGCAGCTCTGTTTGATACAGTGTAAATAAACGGTCATGCTGGGAGCCTGGCTCAGCAGAAGGGAGCTGGCATGTATGACATAGGATGGAAGCAGGAATGACCCTTCTCCACATTGCAGGTAACCCACCAGTAGGGCTTGGTGCCTCCCTACACCTCAAACAGCAAGCTCCGATACTGTCACTGCTGTCTGAAAAAAGAGGGTACATGGCAAGGGGCTGTGAACTGCGAGAAATACATCTGACTACCATGGAGGGAGAAGCAATGGGTCTGAACAGCTTGCATTTTCCTGATAGGAAATTGATTTTTCATGGAGAAAAATCTAAACTGACAATCTTTTCAACCTTTGCTTTCTGGCAACAAAGTCAGCAGATTATGAAAGACAAAAGCAGAAGCTTTTTCCTGCTGAAGAAAATATCTTTTCCTTATAGGGAGTAGAAGCTTCAATAGCCTCATCCCACCTGTCACACAGTGTTGTGTGCCATATGACAGCATGCCTGGGGAATCTGGCAAAGGTAATGTCATTTCCTCTGAGCCCTTGAAGGTGGATAAACAAAAAGGGCACTCAGCCCTTCCCCTCTTCTTTTTGAGCTGTACCAGTGATATGCTGCACCCATAAAACAAAGCAGGGGCTGCTGAGGAATTCACAGCTCTGAGGGAGCTCGTTTTCATCCTCCAAGAGTCAGAGGTCTACAGGAAATAGTGGTGTAGTGAACACAATGGCAAGAAGAGGGAAAAAGTGTGTTTCTGGATTTACAGCCATTTATTCTGAGCCAACCAACAGAATCCCAAGTGGGAGGGTGAGGAGCACAGGGTGCAAAATTAGTATGCATTTAAATAAGAGACACGTGGGTTTGGGTCCCCCCTCCCTTGCTCTGTTTAAACAGCCCAGTGCTGCCTGTGAACAAAGCCTAAAAAGATTATGTTCTGTGAGGATAATCTCAGCTCTCTAGTGCTGTTGTGGCTTCAGAAATACAGCATTCCAGTTTTCTCCCAGGGTCATTTCAATTCCTTTCCCATCAGGTCCTATATGTTTCTCCAGCTACTCCCTGATTTCTGGGGTGAAATGTCTTTAATGTTATAATTATCAAGGCTCTTCAGATTTTCCTGCCATTCAGGCTTGAGAGGGATGGATTCCTCACCTGAGGGTAACAAGATTAGGCGGCAAGCAGCTTTCTCAGCAATCTAGGTACCCTTTTGGAGAGCAAGTGTTCCCTGCTTGCTTGGGGAGCCAGCAGCCTGCAGCACCTCACTGCCCACCCAAACGCATTATCCCATCTGAGCATTAAATTATGCAGAAAATATTCCAGCAGCTCAAATATTGAGCAAGTGGTAATGATGTTGTCACTTTGGCAGAACGTATAAATACCCATGCAGATTGATAGCATTTGCAAAGAAGATGAGCAAGATGAGAGAGGACCCCTTTTATCTGCCCTGCACAGCTCCCATGCTGGCAGGGGGGCTTGTTGCTGTCTGCCAGCCAGGGGACAGATGCTCCCATCCTGGCACATGCTTTCCCACTCACAGGCAGACTCACTCGCCTTCCCTGCTGCAAGAACGAAGGGCAGTGCAGAGCGGCCTGCCCAGCAGGCACTGTGCACCAAGTTCAAACACACTGAAGCCTGAAGAGCGGCATCTGTTAATGTTGAGCTTGAATTTGGTTCCACACCTGCCAGAAGACTGGAGAATGTGCAGTGCAGTGTTTCGGCCTGCTTTATGTAGGCTGGATCTATAGGTAAATGAATGTCAGGGATATTTTACATATCTGAATACACTGTGCATAATGTGCCTTGGCTGCAGATATTGTGGCTATATTTCTGGGTACACGTTGCCTTATTTACATCTGCTGGTTTTATATAGAACATAAGCACAGCTACTAAGAGAACTGATAAATATGCAGGAGGAATGACCAAGAAAGAAAGCAACACCAGAACAAGAGCAGAAAAACTGCTAAGAGCTGCAGCCCTCTCCTAAGGGAGGATCTGGGATACCTGGGAGCCTACTGCATAGGACTGGTGCAAATCTCTGGACTTCTCTGTGACAAGATCACAGGACCAATCTTATCCAACTCCCGCATGCCATAACATCATTAAATGACCTGTGAATGCACCTTCTTCTTCCTCTGGCCTAATATAGGTTAGTCTACATTGTACTTGGTCTTACTGTGCTACCTTTAGGTTTTTGGTTTGGCTGTCAACATGTAACCAACAACACATAAATAACCCAAATAACCATAATAGTTCTCTGTGGCACCAAGCCCTGCAGTGTTGACACCCAGCAAATTCCTTTGATTTCTATGGATGTTTGGCCTGAATATGGATTAACTGAATCAGCCTGGGTGCCACAGGCTACAGAGGAAGTAGAGTGATAAAAGAATGAAACTAATATGAAGTTCATCCTCAGGGTTAAGAAAGACTGAAAATTGCCAGTGCAGTTCCTCACTCGATCTTACCCCCATTGATTTGGAGGTGCTGCATCAACATTTCCCAGAATCTTTCATGTTACAGCTCAGGGTGAGAAATTCCAATTCCCACAAAGGCCAAACAAATGCCAAATTAATTTTAAAAGCAAATGCTGCAATAAAACAAATTATTCTAATGTAATTTCTTTACCATTGATGTGTTGCAAAGCACAGCCAGGAGTACACTTCCTAAAGGAACACCTCAAGGGCATTTTGTGAGATTTCCCTCATCCCAAACAAAAATGGCCAAGAAATTACCTAGATGTTAGACAGTATAATTTCGTAAAACACATTAGAAAGCTCTGATGGATGCAATACAATCTCTATAGTCAAGAACTTTCAATTCAAAGTACTCCATCAGGATATACTCAAGCACAGCAGATCACAGCCTTCCTGAGGTGGCAGGTGGTAGCTACACACAGTGCAAAAGAGTGAAAAAGAGATGAAATATTGATGCGCTTCTGAAATGCTATAAGAATACTCAATGCCCTTTCAGATCACACAGTTGCCCTGGGTGTTAAGACACGGACACAGTAAACCCCCCAAGGCCCAGCTCCTGCTGGAAATCCAGTGTGCTGGGCAAGGAGTCAGCCAAACCACTCCTGTCTCTAAATGTCCTGAGGCTTCAAGCTCCAAGTGGCTGGATACCTCTGCCATGGATCAGCTGCTCAGTGCAAGCCTTTCATTTTCTTCCCGCACCAATTAGGCTCTAAAGCCTTATGCCAGGTATTAGAAAAATGATGAACAATACGAAGCCTGACATCACGCGGTGATATATGACATGAGCACGTGTCTATGTGTATGCAATTCTGCATGTGTGTACACATGCAGACATACAACTTCAACAGCCTGTGTTTGCTGAGAATCATGACCTCTCCCTGAAGCCCCACAGCCTCACCATCAAAAGAACACTGCCCCAGCCAAGCAAGAGAAGAGGTACTAAAATGACAACCACTTTGCATTTTTTATGAGGTTTGTCTCCTATGTGTCTCTGTGCCTCTGCAAAGCCCTCTCATTGCAGCTTCAAAGTCCATCTTGTTTCTCTCAGCTGATTAGGAAGTTTCATTCTTATCTGTCTCCTCTCCTTTCTAGTTGTCCCTGTGCTCTTGGCGTCAGCGTGTCCCGACAGCAGTCTCTGTGGTGCTCTCCTGTTATACTGCTTTTCCCAAACACCTCTACCACCACTACTGTGTTATTGCTTCTCCTGCAGCGTGCACTCCAGAGAGGAAAGTCAATTTTTGCCAGCCTCACTGTTGCTCCTGCAGCCTAAGAGGAAGGAGCACATTTTAGGCCTTGGGGAAGTTCCATGCTCTCAAGTTCGTGTTTGTACCCTAACTCTGTCCCAAATCCAAACTAGGGCAAGAACTGGGTACGTGCCAATCCTCCCACTTAACACCCTTGTTCTCATGAATGGAAAACCTGGAAAAATGAGAGGGTGGGAAGACGCCACATGATCTTATCCTCATAAAAGATCGAGATGACTGAGAGACCAAGACTTCATGGAGCAATACAGTATATGTGCAGAGTAAATTTAGCTATGGCCTGCCAGTCTTGCTCTCCTGCTTGTAAACAGAGATAATCACACTTTCCTAATTCAGGTGTTGAGAATAAACACAAAAATTCTTGAGGCACATTTTAACTTAAAAACAAAACTTAAAGATCTAGAGAGGACATCACACAGCTTTCCTTAGCTTACAGAGGACATGGTTATGGAAGGCTGATTCCTTCCCAAACGGAACAAAACCATCTTAAAGCCATAAAGCCTCCAGAGTACATCTAACACTATTGGACAACCTCTCCCCTTCCTTCCACAAGCTCTTTCGACCTTTTTTTTTCTCTACCAGTCATCCTAACACAATGCAACAGCTGAGTTTGAGTAAATATTCTTTCATACTTTACTAATACAAGTTCAACAAAGCCATCATTTCATTAGATTTCCATAAGGCATGCACAGCTCAGCCTCTTTCTTTCATCACAGAATCCAAGGTTTAGATGACCCTCTGTGTCTAGATAGCGTGAAAGCCCTGGGTATACATCAAATAACTGAGGAGTAGAATAACCACCAGGAACCAAACCCAACTGACTTCTTCTTAGTCCCTGAGCCTGGCCCCTTTGTTTTCCAAGTCTTTGATGGACCAGCAAATCACTCTTCAATCGCTTTGAGACTTGTAGGTTCCTATGCCAAACTCTTAATTCAAAGAAAACTATTGAGGGGGTCAAAACAAAGAAGTATGTGTTTTTTCTTCAGGAAGGACACGTGAGATAACATGGCAATTTCATTTAGGTTCTTTTTGTAAAGGATTGCTAATGTTGCAGCAAAAGAGGGCTTCTAATCTATGCAGCACCGCAGCCTCACAGCAAAGAAGTCTTAGTGAGCAAGTTGAATCCTTTTGGCAGGTTTATTCACTCATAAGGAATTCCTTTCATTATTTAGTACAAATAAAGATATACCTTCATGAAAGGCTTCTGCTGCTCATGCTGCTCACATTCATATTTGATAGCTGAACAGAGAGCTAGAGCCTTTTGCCTGTTCCATACCAGTGTGTGAGAGAAATTATCTTGTGAGACCCCTGATTTTTCAGAACAACATTGAGTTTTCATGCTGAATTGGACTGAGGGCCCATCAAATCTTGCCTTCTGTCTCTGAACTCCACTGAGGGAGTGAAAAGAGCTTGCAGGATGTTTGGCTCATCCAGTGAAGCCAGGCAACACAGGGAGAGACTCCTTCCTGACCTCTACAGTGATTATATAATGACTTGAAGCATGCGATTTGATTATCCCTCTGTTAGAGCCCAAATATGCCTTTGAGTCACTGCCCATGAGGCAAGGAGTGAACTGGGACTGTAAACAGGATTTCTGACTCTTTCTGCTTTAATTCTACCTAGGATTAAGAGGTAGGAAGTAGAGACCAAACATATACCCTCCCCTTTGCGCATCCCTGCTCTTCTCTTGCAGCAGCACTAGCTTGTACCCATGCTCAAAGCCCCCAAAAGGTTTGGAGCTGGGCTTCGAGAAAGACAGGCAAGAGTTATTGCATCCCTCCTCCTGCTCTATGAAGAAGGCAGCACACAATCCAGGGTCTTAGACCAGCAACTTGTTACTATTTTGAGTGAATGTATGAACTGGGTCCTGCTGCCCAGTGAAAATAGATGGTATAAAGATATAGGTTTTGTTCACAGTACAAAGTGATACTTCTTTTCACTTCTCTGCTCTGTGTTACTGCTCCATGTTATTGAAGACTGTGAAAACTAGATGCTGATCATTTGCATCCAATCCTTCAAAGTCCTTGCACTAACAGTTGTCTTTGCTAACTCATTTGCCCTCAAAGATAAATAATCCTCCTTTTCAGTATCTCCCCCACTTATAAACTTCAACAGTCAATGCACCTTTTTTTTCCCCAGATTTTGCCAATGCTAGAAAAACCCGAAGCAGAATTGTGTGCTCTGATTATGTCCAAGCCAGAAACTGCAAGCGCAGAATTCGCTAGGGGAAATCACTGCAAAATAAACAGATGAATAAGATACTCAGCGTTTTGTAAGCCTATAAAAAGCTGGGGTAAAACACAGTGAGAAGGAACTAAAGGGCTGAGTGCCAGCCAGGATAGCTGAGGGGTCTGTTAATTTATACCCCAAAGATTTTCTCCTCCCTTAGGTTGTAACTAATAACACAAACTCCTATCTAATGCCACTAATGCTATTATGCTGGAAAGCCCGAACCTGAGGAGGAAAAAGACAGTGTGTGGCAGCAGATGCCAGCAATCAGCCAAGATCAGAAGCAGAGCATGTCTCCTGGCTATACGAATGAGATAAATGTTGACTTCATTTCCATCTGCATCCCTCATACCCTGCTCCCCTGAACCCTCCCTGTACCTCCTCTTCCAAAACTCTGCTCTGTTCATGTCGAGATGATAATTGTTAATTTATTCTGCTTTTCTGGTTGCTGTGCTAACCCGGAGCTTGTGCTGTTTGGTGTCTAAGCAGCTTGTCCTGGGGATATGGTTAAACCTGCCTTTGATCAGCATTTAATCCTTCAAGGTGCTCAAGGGGCTGCAGTCTAGTTTCTATGTGAAAGCAATTAGAAAAGATGGAAAGGAAGGAACAGGACTCTTCTTCTCCCTACAAGCCTCCCTCCCTCCAAAAGAAACATTTATCATGGACTGCGGTGGTTGTTACAGTGGGAGGAGAAGCTGCTCCACGGGTCTAGCCCAGGCCTGATGAATGTGAGAAGTGGGAACCCTGGCCACCAGGAGCCTAATTTGTCTATCCCAACAAGTAGCTCAAAGATCTGGGTTATTTTGTTCCTCAACTTAAAGATGTTTGCTAGGGAGAGAAGCTTATTCTTCCCTCCCTTCCCTCAAGCCTCCATCAGGGAGGACAAGTAGAGGTAGCAGATGGAAGCTAAGTTCTCCAAGGCAGTCTTTCAAAGTAAATAAATAAAAAGTAACTTGTAGTTCCTACACACAGCTAAATATGTATGTCTAGATAAAGCCCTAACCGTGGGGTACAGCCATCTGCAGGGATGCAGAAGCTGCAAATGGAAAACAAGGGCAGGAGCTGGGGAAGAATTTGAGACTAGACTGGACAAAGAAAGGCAACTAATGTCAAACGCCTCAGAGAAAGCTACTTAGAACAGGATTCTGCTAATGCTCTGGGACAGCATCTCTAGGAAAACTCCACACATAAAATCACATAAAAGTAAGTGCTATGAGGTCCACATTAATGCACTGCCACTGCACAGGACTTCCTCCAATGGGGAAAATGCACCATCCATTTTAGCAGTTTACAAGAACTTGGCATTTCCAAATCAAAGAGCAGCACAGAGCCCACCTGTCCCCTATATTTTTCATCCCAGACTCAGAAAGTAGAGGCCACTGAATAGTACTTCTTAACCTCTCTGTACATGGAGCTTGTTCATCACAATGATCTGGCACACACTTTCTTTGTTATTAGCTAAATTCTATCTGCCAAGCTCTTGGTGTCGCAGAAATAAGATATAATACAGCTTCTCTATCTAGCTAAGGTACTTCTAGAGTGCCAATCAATGTAGTTATCTAGGAAATGTATCATCAGGCTATTAAAGTCAGTTATCGTCCCCCAAGTGCTTTTGGTGGGTTCTCAATTTGTGATATATAGGTATAAATCTAAAAATAGACGGAACCATAACAGGAGGACTTTGCCACTGCTACCACTTACATATGGCTCAGTTCAGTAAGCCCAGGATGAGCTATAACTCCTGGATTCTACTTGTTCTGCAGCAGAATTGTTTTCTGCACCTGGACGAGATGCTTCTTTTCTCTAAGCCTCAGTAATCTTACAACACTTAGTTTCCTTATGAAACTCAATTTTCAGTGAAATGGAATGATATTGTCCTATTTTGGTAGGATAGTTTTAGCTGGCTGTAGACATGTAAACAGCTGTGAAATTGCAAATAATGATTTATCTCATTTGCACTTGATTACGGCTACACTGTTGTAACTCTTTGTATGCTCTTATGTATTTCTGCTCTGTAATTTGAGACAAGAATTAGGATTTTAACCTGCCACTCATCATGTAATGAAGTACAAGTCATCTCTTGTATCTAGAAAATAATCTAGAAACCATATGTAATTTTGAAGTACTAAATAAATTTCACTGCTTGACCTAAGTCTTGCAAATCTTCATGCCATGACACCTTTCTAAAGGACTGCCAGCTGAATGAGCAGTAAAGAAATGAAAATTCCTTAGCAGTTAAATACACGACTTGTTCAAATACCACATAGGAGAAACATTTTTTATCTACTATAAAAAATAAATTAGAAAAATGTCACCCCATTTAGACTTATGTTAAATTCCGTGAAACACCCCTTTTTATAACATCTAAACCATGTGGGAAACACTGAGGATACAGGGTTAAGCATGTCTCTGACAGAATTCCAGGGGTGACCCTGCAGAGAGGAGCTCCCTGTTACCCCTTGGCTAGCCCCTGATCCATAGCTTGGGGCTGCCTCAGGGCAGGTGACAAGCTGCCCCTTCCTTCCCTCTTCTACTGCTTCAAGCCCTGCAGCTGTACAAGGACTTTTGCTTTCTCATCTCTTGTAGCGCCCCACAGCCCTAACAAAAATACTGCCTGTGCTCTCCCTCCCCTGCACAGAAACAGGGCATTAGCTTTGCTGCAGAAAAAAACACTGCTACTGCAGGCATGCCAGCAGAAAAGTAATTGGGAGGCACTTGAAAGAAAGAGTTAATCAATTATAAAACCATGTCCCAACCCCCTTTATCTCAGCTTCAGGTTTCCTCACTGTTTTTTGTTTTTTTTTCCTTCTCAGGCTTTTTAAATACATTAAAAGGTTTGTTAATAAAAAAAAAAAAAAAAAAAAAAAAGAGGACAAATAAACAAAAAAGCCAGCTAGCTCAGCAGGCGCTAAATGCTGATTAGAAAAGTCTTGCTTTGGGGTGCTGCAAGTTTGGGGGTGGGAGGAAATGAAGCAAATAAATGGTATTAATATTTTAAACCTGAGAGTTTTAGCTACTGCATTTAAAAGTTGGCAGTGGTATCTTCTAATCCCAAAGCCCAAGTGCAGAGTATTACCCAGCAGACTGCATTCCCACACTTGACACCTCCCTGAAAGCTTTCCTGCATGTGTGCCAGTTTTATCAGCTACCTGGAGGACTAAAAGAGAACTCGCTCACTAATTCCCAACCTTACAGCAATCCTGTTCTGTTCCTTGAATGGCAGGGTGAATAGTGCACCATCTTTAGAAAGCCTTTGCTTGTTCAGCTACACCACCTTACTTCACTACAGGCCCTGAGTCCAAGCCATAATACTTAGAAGAAGCATCAAAAGCATTCAGTGGTGGTCTAATTCTGCTCTCCCTGCTTCACCCTGAGGTGTGTCTGCCTTTGCCATGGACACTGAAAGCTGATGAGCAGTTCACAAACGAATGATGAAACAATGCAGGCCAAGACATGAAGAATACATTAGTATCCAAGTAAGCCTGCAGGAAGAATTTAGAGAGTCAGGATAAAAATAACAGAACTGGGACATAGCCAGAAATAAGGATTAACGCTAGACAACGTCAGTGACAATGAGTGATGAGGATTCCCAGTTGTATGTCTAATACCAAAAATATCTCCACAAGGAACAACCTGCCCCCAGCCCTGAAAAGAGTGAGCTCAGCAATGAAATGGTGGAACTGCCATTTCAGATAAAATCTAGGTCCATGTAGTCCAGTATGTGCCTATGACAGTAGCCAGTGTCGCACCCTGTGGTGCAAGGACAGTAAACCCTGCTGTAAGAAAGAATGGATGTAGTCTAGCAGAACAACTGATGTGGTTTTAATAAACAGACGTGATTTCAGACAGAAAGTCTTTTTCAGGTTAAAAAGCTAGTCTGTTATAGTCCAGTTTTATCACTTGATTTACTAACCTTACTTCATTTACACACTAACTCCATTATAGCCACACAACACTATTGACTGCAATCTGCTCTAGTAAGTTTTAGGAAGATGTGCTCCTGCACCTTCTAGGTTTCATCCTAATTTCTAGGGATAAGCCTTGAAACAGCAGGTTTCTCACTGCCAGTGAAAGACCTGTCACAGTGCTTTGTCAATGGCTCCTGTGCGGCACAGCCTCCACACCACTATACTGAACCATCTTCTTGGTCCTACACCAAAGAGATAAGAGAACACCAGCCAGTTAAAAGTAGAATTTGACAGATTTGGTATAATCAATATGGATGCTTAAGAGTTCTAGATTCTCTGCTCCTTTGTGAGTTCATCCATAAATGCAGTATTTCTCCAAGTCTGCAAGGAACATGATACCTGTCCTTTCATCTTTTCCTCTTTCAAGCTACAAAGTAAGACTTCATATTAAGATTTTTTGGGGAGGGACAAACTGCTTGGAGTTTTGGCATAGCATTACCATGTCCTGAATCCATTATTTTTCCAAATCACAGCTTTCCTTGGATTCTGTCACAGAAAAGCTGACACACCGGATAGACCAGGGAAGAAATTAGCTCATATGCAATCTGTTACTCTCTCTCTTCCTTTTTTTTTTTTTTTAATTTAGAGACACCTGAAGCAGATAAAAAGCAGAGGGTGTCAGATCCCCACTGTGTATAACCTGGCATAGCTCTGCTACAGTCACTGAGTAGAATGAGTCTATATATTGATACCTATTGAGAAGTTATCCTGTGTATCTTAAAATATTAACACCAGAGTCAACATGAAATAAAAGAGAAAGGGGCTTTCACCTCATCTGTTCAGATCTCCAGCCTAATGAATGTATGACTTCCCTAACACACACACTTGCTAAAATGAGCCTAGCTGAGTCAGAGAGGTGCTGTGACACCCATCTGCCCCTTCCGATCACCCTCCTCCTCCCAAACACACACCTTCTGCCCCAGAATATGCCTTGTTCTGCTGCCACTCTCCTCTGTCAGGAAAATAGTCCCCTGCACCAGGAGAAGAAATAGAAACATAGCCTAAGCCAGCTCCCAAAAATCAGTTCTCTACCTGCATATTGTATTTGTAAGTAAAATGGGCCACATTCTGCTATTCCTGAGATCAACATAAACCTGGAAGATTGCTGTTGAAGACAGCAGGACAGAACTAGGATCAGAATCAGTACTCTCCTGCTGCAGCTGAACGTGCAGCATATTTTTGCAATATGTAATGTGTGGTCTTGCTTTTTCTTGTGCATATTGTACTATATCATGAACACATTATTTAACTTTGGGAAAGATCAGAACTCTTCTTCATTAGCTACTTTATCATCATCATCCTCTGTGAGGTCAATCCATAGCTCCTTCCTCAAACAGAAGTGTCAAAGAATTGGATTTAGAGGAAATCACAGTCAAGTGCTATTTTGCCTGTCTGTCAGATGGCGAGAAAAACCCTAGGGTATTTACACATATAACAGCTGAGAAACAGACAGTGTTGGGTATTTTTTAAGGTAACTTACACAGTACTCTCTCTCCTAAGTGCAGGAGCCGGTTAAAAAGACAATTTCTACACTCTGAAAGGCTGGGGTGTGCAGCCTGGAATGGAGGATGAAGAACAGCGGCAGCATTGTCCTCCACGGATCCAACAAAAACCACACAGCATAGGCAGGACCTATGCATTGCCCTGCACTGTGGAGTGCAGCTTTCCAAATTTGGCCCATTATATGCAGTATTTGGCCTCCTAATCTCTCCCCAGGACTAGCAGACACTTATGAACCAGACTGAAGAAACTTTGGGAATTCTCAGCTGTGTCAGACAGCAACAGAAATAATCCATAAGACTGGACACCCCTGAAAATCTCTGGCATGGATGTGGTTATTTCTAAAATCAGAGTGGACTGTGGTCAATAGTCTTTGGGGATTTCTGCTGGGTTGGGAAAGTTTAACAAGCAGACATTCTGGGCAAAGGATTAAAATGCTTTTGTTATTACATGCCGGGAATAAACCCGAGGTGATTCAACTCCATCCACTTAATGCTTTCTTGTTCTTGTCACACCTTTAAATGCTACTGGTCATCACCTAGAAATGTGCTTCCCTATGATAAGCATTTTTCCCTTCTAAAGGTGGTTCCTCACAGTTAGGTTTGAAGGACCATCCTGTCCCTCCTCTCCTCTCAGCCTCTGCTTCCTTTGGCAGCATTCTGGTCCAGATTTTCTTAGATAATACAGTTGCTTTAATGTTTTCAAACTAAAGACTTCTTAAATTGAAAAAAAGTCTTTTGAAAACTGCCACATTTTACTTTTCAACATTTTTCATTTTTGCAACATTTTAAATGCTAATTCTTTTATCAAAAAATGTTATTGGAACTGTTATCAAAATGGTTATAACTGTAGTAAACCCCCTCAGAACATGAAAAACAAATCCATTTTGAATGCCGTGAAACAGAAAAGCATCAAAACTCCTATACTGAAAGGGTAAGTTGAAAAATATTTCCCATCCCAGCTCTTTGGAAAGGCAGGCAGTTAACCCACTCCTTGCTGCGTGCTTTTCCTCTCCTCTCTTCTCTGCAAAGGCAAGCACTGAAATGAGGCTGGTGTTCATTCCCTTTCAATATGGACACAACAGACACTGAATTTTCCACAGCCTAGCAGCCTACCTACCTAAAAACCTACCAACCAGAGTTTCTAGGGGGCTAGTTCTTCACATGCACATGGTTTCATGTACAAATTATGAACTACACAGCTGAAGGACACTCTGATTGGACTGCTTTACCAGGGCACAGAGACACAGAGTGTTAAGGGATCCTGACCACATCCATACAACCACTGCTGCTGCATGCACACCTCAGTGTAACTGCTTGGGTCTCTCTGTAGAGCTATTTAAGCTGTAGGAACTAAGCTAAATTAATAGGAATTAGGGATCCTACTTGCCTTTTACCTCCAAAATGCCAGTGCTAATGAATTCCTGTATGCAAAATCAACAACAAAAAAGGAGAAAGTAAAACCCTTCTTGAGACATGAATTAAGATCTTTTTAATGGTCGTCGGCTGTCACAAAAGTCATTACACTCTGATCCTTCTTCTCTCCATTGTTTAAATGCTATCTGGGAGCACAGCC
Source organism: Coracopsis vasa (assembly GCA_026283785.1). Lineage (NCBI taxonomy): Eukaryota > Metazoa > Chordata > Aves > Psittaciformes > Psittacidae > Coracopsis > Coracopsis vasa. The sequence goes on from JANHGB010047825.1 coordinate 47,416, forward strand.
TTACAAAGGTTCAGTGTAACGACTAAAAAGGTTGTTATGTTGCATGGAGCCAACGATGGCTAAATCTCATTCCCCAGTTAATCATTTGCTCCTGCCAGCATGGTAAAGCTCAGCATCCTGAATCTCCAGGACAGCTGTGCTAATGGAATAAGAAAAAAAGTCAAGAGAGATGCTATCTGAGCCTGCCTGATGAGATTGCGGTTTGCAGACAACCCTGGCTTATCTTAGATGATGAACTATCAGGGATAAAGAGAATGCATCAAGTCTGTTTCCCCAAGACCTTGACTTGCTGGTGGTAGGGGAATATGAATAACATCTAGGCAGCTCAATACAGATTAAATGAGGAACTGGATAAGATCATGGTGTTAATGAATATTCACTTTAAAAATATCCTCAAATACCTAGTCCAATAACCACGCAATGCAAAGGATTAAGCTTCTCATATATGCTATTTTAGGACAGGTAAATTAAGGGTAAAATCAAGGACTCCATTCTAAATGTAACGTGCATATGCAGACATACATCATTTTTTCTATGTGTATTTTTTACAATGATACTTAACTTTTACATAATCAAAAACTATTATGTATCTCAAAATGCTTGGTCAGTATTGCAATTTCCACACATAGGAGGAAACTGCAATAAGTAGTTTGCATAATTTGGCTAAGATTATAAAACCAGAAAAAGCAAGATCCAGAAACAGATTCTCAAACCCTTCTCTCCTCAGATTCATAAACACACAGCTATGTATCAATGATGTTAGCAAGAAACAATTTAGTAAGAAAGACACAAACAGAAACCTTGCAAAATGAAGACAAAATATTGTCCTACACATCTGTGATCTCATTAAAATTATATATTCCATCTGATAACTGCCACTGAGAAACAAATTTTAAAACATCTGGCTTAGGTATGCAAATCCATAATATGTAGAGACATGCAAGGATTATTCATTTATGCAAATATGACTGTATTATATGTGCCTGAACAAGGTACTGTAATGTACTGCATTAACATATTGTATTATTTATCCTAAACAACATACTGCCTAAACAGTGAGTTGTTTGGGCTTTACATTTATATAGCTTTAAACACCAAAAAAACCCCATGGTAGGGCACCTAGCAGTGAAGGTGGGGTTGAGCTATGGTTCAGGCTTGCTCCAGCAGCAGGTTATGGACTGGAATTTCTTGGTGCAAAATTAGTGCAGAAGTTCACAATGAAATATTTTTCTAACAGAGTCCACAGCCACAGCCTGGATTGGAAAAATCTGCAGGACTGGGTTCACTCCACAGTGGTGGTTAGAAGAATACCATGACCTTATTACTGATGTACGACACTGCTCCATAATCTTTGAATGCTTTCTCTCAGAACCCCACTAATACCAATTTCAACTAAAAATTCCTCTTCCATTAAAATCCCAGCTACAGAGTCATAATACAACAAACACACAGTTCTAAGGCTAAAAACTTGGGAAGATAGCATGGTTTAGAATGTTTGCTTTCAGAGCCCCAGTCACCTACAGCTAAAATCCAGGACTATTTCTCATTCCACCTGCTGTTCAAGTAAAGGAGAAATAACAGCAACTATTTTGGGAGCTTTCTAAATGGATTAATGCTCATGTAACCCCGGCTTTCAGAATGGTTCTAATGGCATAGCTGTGAGGTTTTGTTTGCATTTGTGTCCAAATCTTTTTATGACTAGCATTGGTTGGTTGAGAAATTTCCACTGAAGGGTAATTCATCAGAAGAAAACTATTTATAGGAATTGTTCTATATTTGATTTTAAACCAAATATAATTCAGTTTAGGCATTTAACAATAAGGCTTCAGGTTTCATTAAAAACATGTTTTGTCTGGAAAGTTTAATAAATAGTACTTATTGAAGTTTAAAATGTCAAATTTTGAAATTCTTGTAATGACGTTGTTATACCCATGATGATCAAAGGACATAAATGAGCAAGATTTTCCTTTAGTAGACCAATCAGTATAGAAAGATAAAATGCAAAACATAAGGAACGTAAACCCTATTCAGATCCAAAAGACTAACACCAGCTTTCAAAGCTACATGCAGGTTTAGACTAATAGCTCTGAATTTAACATTTTTGTCTAATAAATTAGCCAATTTCTGGCAACAGGTTACCGCTACCTGTAGATCCGTGGGGAGCGGTACTAGCAATAGTAATATGCTCTCTCCCTCAGTGGGACAGAGAGATAACTAATTATTGCCTATAGGACGTGAAGGAGTTCACAGGCAGCAGGACGTAAGAAGAAATACAACATACTATAAATCAATATTGCTATACTGAGCCCGTGATTTTCAGTCTAACAGTTACAAATTTTAGTTACGAAGATCTTTCTTTGAAACCGTTTTGAAGGGCTCTCTTGAGGATCAGGGCTGATAGGTTAGAGTGGCTATTTGTGAAAAATGTTCTCCCACTGTGAACCGAATGTTTCTATTTACTGAATGTCTGTGAGAGTTCATTGCGGTAAGTGGCAGGTTTCTGGCCTCACCAGCTTTGGTTCCATGAGGGCCTTTGCAGCACTGGATGACTTTACAAGACTGGTCCATACTCTGGACTAAGCTGTGTTAAATCCAGGGCTTTGGATGGTTTTACTGTGAGTGACTTTTTACTATTGTGACTATAGAAACCAGGCCATCTGTATCTTGATTTTGTTGAATGAATTGTGTTTCTGGTGATGAATTTAGAAAGTTTGTTGTAGAAGTAGTCTGAGGACTACAGGCATTTAGGGAAGGAATAAGTTTTTGGAAAACATCTTTTAATGATGTTATTTTTTTCCTACAAAAATTTAATGGTTTTCTGTTAAAGTTTCTGTGTATGGTGTTAAGTCAGAAGCAAGTGTATACAATAGGCATGTTTGTGCACAGAGAAAAGGGTGTATTGTTATTTTGCATCAGGTGCTTTGATTCACATAAAGATATGATCTATCTCCCTTCAGCAGTAGCTTTTGAAAGAAGATACTTGGACTGACCCTCTCTGAATTCCTTGGAATAGCCAGCTCAACATTTTCAAAATTTTGGAGTTTCAACCCATATAATAGATGGAAAAAAAGAGATTTTGAATAAACAAGATGGGACAGCTCTTCATTCTCTGCACCTTACTGTATAAACATCATCGGTTACAACAACAAAGGTAAGTCCTTTCCGCCAAGGCCTTAAGTTCCCTGGCATTCCTTTTCTGCTGCTGAGTGGGCCAATTGCCAGACAAATAAAAGAGATCAATAAAGATTGTCATCCAGGGTTGGTACAATGTACACAAATGCTCTGCACACTACCTTAGCCGAGGCTGAAACTAGGATTCACAGGTCAGAGCTGCTCTTTTAGAAACGCAGGTACAGCCTGTGCCAGTAAGGAAACTGATGACCTCTACCCAGCTGGGAGCATGGTGCCACCACAACAGACTGTCTTGATACCAAATGTCTTCTAGTTTTTAATGGCAAAAGTAAAATCAGGCTGGTTATGTCTCACAAGCCTCTAGGAAATAACCAAGTATTTCAACTCCCCATTATCACCTGGGAGTTTAGTGCATGCAGAGGTGAAGCTCTGATTTGTCTACAGCTACAGCAGAAAGCAGAGAGTCAAAACAAGACCCATACCCAGCCGCTGTTGCTTCCATATTCCTTGCTTAGATCACTGTGTCTCTTTCCATGTGGAATATTCTTATCTGAAAGCTGCTCTTTGGGAGGGTTACACTAGTTGAGATGAAAACACCAAGTAAAAAGGACTTAATTCTATGCATTATAGACTGTAACTGAAACACTATGAGCAGCTGCTGTTTGAAAGTGGACACAACAGGCTTAATGTCTATGCAGTTTGGAGGCAGAAGAGAAAACATTTCTGGCAGCACGTAGGATGGCCGAGGCTGGTTTTACTACTTGCAAACAAACATAAATCCAGCTTTTCTGCAAAGCAGTGTGTAGTCTCTTTCTCACATACACACATCATATTTCCAGTCATCAGAAGTCCCTCATGCAGGTTACTATTAGAGAAAGTGGTATGGCTGCTATACATACATAAATTTCCCCAAATATGTCTTATTCTTCTTCCTGGAAATTCCATCTGAGGAAACTGGAGTGTTGTTCTTTCTGCAGCAGAAAGAAAAGTAAGACATGTGTCTTGCTTTTCTGGAGATCTGCTTTTCCATTGCGTACGCACAGGTCAATGCTATAATGCATGTCCAGTGAACCAAATATTCCAGGATGACCCACTGCACATGCACTGTATCAACAATCTGCCCACAAACAGTAAATCATAAGCATTTGAGACACATCAGACTCGACGTACTTGAATGGATTAATCATGCTGGTCAACGCTTCTTGGTAGCATCAGACTACCTGGCATGTGCCTCCTTCCCTGTGCACATATTTCTGTGAGGAAATCCTAGACGGAAACACAGCCATGCCATCAGCTAAAACCGATGTGAAAGGTGCAGTGGATCGGATACCATGAGTATCAGGTTGTACTGTCAGGTTTGACTTTGTGCATAGCTGCATTCAGACAGCCTAAACTCCATTGACCTCCAAAGCCTATTAACTAGCCACCCTGATGGCCTGAAATGAAGGTGCAGAAAGCAGCAAACCCGGGGATTTCAGCAGAACTTGGGCTGTTTAAGTGTGGCAACAGTTTCTGACTCAGCAAACTGCTTTCCTTCTTCATGTCCCATTTTCTCATCTTAGAACAAGAAATACAAAAATTGGTTGCTTGCCCTCTCTCAGTGTTGTGATACTCCTAAGAAGCTACATAAAATGCTTTGAGATAGCAGCATAAAAATAACTAAGCAAAAAGTTAGCATAAGAAACAGACTAATAACCAATGTCTTTTGAAATAATAACGAGGATAAAACTGCAACGAGTCTCCTTCTCAGTTCTTTGCAGCAGAAGATTATCACCATTTGTGAGGTCAAAGAGAAAAACTACAACCCTCCCTTGGGATATACAATTAAACATATCAAAGAGGTTATTTGTGTCCATCTGTAGCATCTGGCACTGGCCACGGCCAGAGATAGAACACCAGACCAGATGGACCAATGTGCATGGAAATTCTTACCATTTTCTGTGATTAATTTCTTCCTTCAGGTTGGATATGTCTCTTCTAATTGTGCATCAGCATCTAACCAAAATTGGTGCTGACATCTCATTGATTGTACTATGACTTTATCTGCAGCTCAGCATTCTGGGACAGTTCAGGCCCTTGCTTACCTCAACTCTAATGCAGAATTTCTTTATCAGTGAATTTCTACATTCACTCACACATTTTCCAAGCCTTGTCCTCAGAGATTACTGACAGAATCCATGACTCAACTGTAATGTGAACCAAAAATCTTTTGTAGTTCTGAATCTTTGCTACTGTAAGACTGTAACCTACAAGACTGTAGACTGTAAGACTCCAAATAATTTTCTAAGAGTACAGTCTCATGCACAGATTTATAAAGCCTAGGTTTGCAAGGCAGGAGCCTACAGCCTCCCCACAAATTTTTTTTGAATGACTGCACTGTTTTTCATTCCAACACATGAAGAGCAAAGATGATGTAAACAGCAAAGATAACAGAAATCTTGTCTTTTATAAGAGCCATCCACTTCATTTTTGTTTCATTGCTTGAAGATCAGATAAGCAATAACAATTATTTTTATAATTATTTTATTTATAAATTACTTATTTTATAAACAATTAGAAACCATTAGCACTGAGCCATAAAATGACGACATTGCATTGTCACATCACATCAGGGAGTCTGCTGCTATATTTTAAACTTCTTCACTAACTAGGACTTCAGTAAACACAGCCAAGTTCAGCAACATGAAGGCCAGAGACTGAATCAATGTCTCCAGAAGGCACCCTTATATCCTGGAAGGTTAAAGGAAACTGCTGCAGAATGGTGGCTCAGGCTGTGAAATGGGATAAAAGAAGAAACAAAGAGCTCCTGCAGATATGACTGCTTTGTCTTTATTCAGTATTTAGAGGGAAATAACCTCCACATACAGCCCGTGGCCCTTTCTTGAATCTAAAGTCGGCTTCCCTACGGATGTAAATTACGCATAATCCTAAACCTCAGCAGAAACGTAAAAAACAGATGCTGCTTCTGAAGAGAAGCAAGCTTCCCTGAGGAGAAATACTACACATATCCCTATGTACACACACAGCGGTGCCCCAGCAAAAATGCCAACTGTTCAGACACTGCATTTGAACAAACTGCTCCTCTTTGTCTCCTGTTGTGTAACATGGGAGTGCAGGCAGGGCAGGCACACACCCCAAGGCACCACTGCAGACTGCAGTACAGCCCAATTTTTACCTGGGCCTGCCCCAGTGACCTTCTTAGCAATACAAACAAAGCATTGCATAGCTCTTCCCATGGTGATCTGCAGCAGAAACCACCCATTCTCCCTCCACAGAAAATGCATTTTTAAAAAAGTGTCTGGACTCTGTAGACTGTAGGCAGTATGCTAAATATATTAATACCTTGTTCCAGATATTTGCAATAAGACTTCCAAGAGCATAGGCAATGGTAATAAATAGATAGATAGATAGATAGATAGATAGATAGATAGATAGACAGACGAACAGACAGATAGATAAGCCAAATGCGTATTTCAATCATCATGGTAACCAGATATGTAAAAACGTATGGAATACTTTGAAGTCTAAGTCCAAGGTCAAAACTGTGTGTGGCTAAAAGACCACTGTAAATTAAACATCAGCAGCACTGGGCTCTGGCGGGCAACTTGCAGACCCTACAAGCCTTCTGTGGAGCACCCTCAACCTCCTCAGCTCAGATCAAGAGAAGCTAGGAGGGCAGCCCTGCTGCTGAGCTCTGATACTGCTCTTTCCTTTCCTGTTTCTTTAGCGTATTTTTGCCTTCTTCAAATTGTCTGTGTCTTTTTGTTGAGAACTACTTGGATCTTTAATGGTTCTTCTGATAATCCTTACCTTCTTTACTTCTGATCAAAGAGAAAGAAAGAACGGGAATTGCACCCTTGAGTGATTTACACTTCAGTTTAATTTCCATCTTCCTCCTCTCCCTCCGCTCTTCTTTCCCTTGCTAGGAGAATCACCTTGATGATTTTGTTCACAATTTCTGGTAAAATGAATTGATTGAACAGTTGTAGACAACATCTAACTTGTGACAGAAACAGAAGACAGTGAACAGGGACACTGAAAATAGAGACTGGGCTGATGTGGTCATCTCTTTGGGTCACTGATGTAAAAAATCACCCCAGATTTCTGGAACCAGGGAAGACAAATGCATGTCCATAATGCTCCTTGAAGCAGTAAATGAAACCGTCATGAGCAGCAGAGAATCATTCGCTCAGAAAGAAATGACTGAAACAAAACACTGAATTTAACTACGCAGCCCAGGCATTCTGCATTTTTCTGGCATTGTCTTCTTGGGAAAAGGATTAATATTTCTTTGCAGAACTGGCTGCATAAAAAGGCTGATCATTCCCAAGGTATTACAAGGATAAATTCCCAGGACTTTATCCAAAGAACGCACCAGGAGCCATGGCACTGTGATGGTCCCTAAATTCAAAGGACCAAATATTCTGGCTGAAGTTCAAAAACATATTTCTGGTATGCTGGGAAAGAACATCAACAATGCAGTTCTTTTACTTTCAGACGGGTTATGTCAGGACCTAAAGAGATTTAAATACTCATCAGATTTCTGCACTACAGCATAGGAAAACTGAAACACATGGGAGTGCATGATGTGCCCCTAAAATTCAGCATCCAGTATGTCAAGGTAAGTCAGTGGCAGAGCTAGGGAAAAAGTTTAGGGATTCTTGCCCTCACTTCTGCTCCATGCTGCTGGTGAGAAAAAATCCTTTTTAGCATTGCCCATTGCCACATGGGATATAGCTTCACTGACACCAGTGGCAAAAGTTCTCACCATGGAATGCACAGAAGGCTCAGGTTTTCACCATTTCTGTAGCTCAGTTATCAAGTAGGAAAGTAGGACAGGCTGCTTATTTGGCCAGTGTCTATTTTCCTGATGACTGAGCCAGGACAAGTAGCCTGAGTGTGTGGCTTGCTAAGTAGGAATCAACCTGTCTAGAATAATAGTAACCTGAAATGAAATAAGCATAGATATACACTACTAGCATTCATCTGAGCAGAATTTGCAACCATTACCTTCAATTACAAGACATATTCTTTTTTTCCTAAGCCAATACACATCAATTCTGGAGAACAGGCACCCCCATCTGTTCTGCACCTTACTCTGCTCCAGGCTACTGCCAGCATGGTGTGTTCATAGTAGCTAGTGTCAGAAAAGCGCCACCAGGTAAAGGGATGCATGCAGATATTTTTTCTCCAAAATCTCCATAGGAAAAAAAAAGTTTGAAAAAAAGATAGTAAGAATTCCCTGCTCTGTTTCTCTTCTTCAAGCCTTGTAAGATGCTGAATGAATTTCTCAAGGAAAATTAATTTCTTTGCCTATTCCTTGCCTCTAATGAACTGCCTCTGAATGCATGAGGGCACAGGAAGGAGAGCAGACTGTGGTGAGATAATAAAAAGTGTAAAAGCATTCAAAGCCATCAGTATCTTGCAAACCTACACTGATGGAAATATGCTGGATTTCACATGGGGGGCAAGATCAGGGAAAGTTGGAATAGCTTTAGCATTCAGTACTTAACTGCAAAGAATAGATGATATTGGGGAAACAGGAGGTCCTCCTGCAATCCTACAGAGAGGTTACAGAAGCAGATGACCAGATGTAGGCCACATAAAGCTAAGATTTCTCTAGCTCCTATCCAGGCCACCAGCATTCCTAAACACTGCACTCAGTGGACATCAGCAAATTACAAACTCTTCTGTGAAAGCCCAGGACATGATAACTACCACTACCC